>JAODPA010080378.1:6053-35696 GCA_025585075.1 Nepenthes mirabilis | reverse complement strand
AAATATTTAATAATTTCTCTTACAGCTCAAGAACCCAAAAAAAATTGAAGGATCCCAGTAGCCTCACAATTTCATGTAACGTTGGAAAACACCAGGCTGAGTAGGCATGGCTAGATTTGGGAGCCAAAATCAACCTTTCGCCGTACAGTTTATCAACACTTGGATTTGGGAAAAATTAAACCAATTGGAATCACACTTCAATTGGCATACATGTCGGTCAAGGCTCTGCTAGGTTGGTTGAGGATGTTTTAGTCTAGGTCGATCAATTTTATTTTCTTGTGAAATTTATAATACCAGAAATTCATCACATTGCTAGTACGAGTGCTCCCTATCATTTTAGAACAACCATTTTTTAATACTTCAAATCTTATGATCAATTGTAGGAATGGTCTCACAAATCTTTTATTTGAAAACATGATCATGGAAATAATGTCTATAACGTGAAGCATTTAGCTGAGCACAATGACACTAGAGAAGTGGACCTTACCGATACATTCATTCAAACCCATTTTAAGGAAGAATCGACAAAAGACCCACTTGAAGGTACCTTTTGTTGGGAGGAGATGTTTGATTTTAACTCCGATGATAATAATGAGTGTAGAATGATGATCAGGCCAGGATCAGATCCCATGATGACAGTGGGTCGATGGATTCCATCTTTCTAAACTTTAGAGCTCTCACTTGTTAAATTTAAGTTATCATTGGAAAGGATTCTAGTTGTGAACAAAAGCCATTACTGAACACTTTGAAGTATGCTTTTTCAATGAGAACATGACCTACCCCATTGTTATTTCTTTAGTTCTCAACCCTGAGAAAAAAAGTTGTTAAAAATTATGTCGAAACATATGAATGAATTGGTATAGACGATTGATAACATAGGTGGCATTAGCTCATTAGTTTGTTCACACTATATCTATCTTGAGGAAAATGTGAAACCAGTAAAGAAAATGTAAAGTTGACCAAACTCTAACATAGAGGTAACCAAGAGAGAAGAAGTTTGGAAATTGCAAGATGTCGGGATTATCTAACCTATCTCCAATTCCAAATGGATTACTCCATCGTAAGTTGTCCCGAAAAATTCTACAGTTATTTTAATTAAGAATGCACAAGATGGGCTAATACCCACCTTAATTAAGACTATGTGCTTAGATTATTAAAAAACCTAACACAGTCACAAGGATTATTTTCGGCTCCTATTCCTTGATCAAGTCTTAGAATGAATGACAGGCAAAGCATTCTATTATTTTTGTATGGGAATTCAAGATATAATCAAACTAAATTGAACTAGAGGACCAAAAAAAGACACATCAATATGTCCTTTTGGCACTTTTGCTTATAAAAGAATGAATTTTGGGCTATCTAATTCTTTGTCCACATTCTAATGCTGAATGATGAGCATCTCCACTAATATGGTCAAGCGTTTTCATAAGATCTTCATGGATGATTTCTATATTTATGGGGAAACCATCCACCCATGTCCAGATAATTTGGAGAAAGTCTTGAAAAGATATAAGATAGCAACCTTGTTTTGAACTTGAAAAAAGGACATTTTATGGTTTCATAATGGACAACGCTTAGGAACATTTTGTCGTCCAATAGGATTGAGGTTTATAAGGCCAAAATTGAAGTTATTAACAATCTAACCAACGTGCTTGACTATTAAGGATGTCAAGTCATTCTTGAGACATTGATTTTTATCGACGTTTTATTCAAGCTTTTGGTGTTGTCACCAAACCCCTTAGTCATTTATTGTTGTAGGATGTCCCGTTTGCATGGGCTTTCGGCTCTTAGCGTGCTTTTAACATTCTCAAGAGTTCAATGACCACCACACCGATCATGAAGGCAACCAACTTGTCGTTGCCTTTTGAACTTATGTGTGATGAAAGAGACCATACCATAGAAGCAATGCTTGGTCAAAGCAAGGATAAGTAACCACATCTTATACTATGCAACTAAGACTCTTATTGACGCTCAATTATATTACACCATGATAGAAAAAAGAACTTCTACTTGTAGTCGTTACATCAGACAAATTTAGGCCATGTTTGACTAGCTTGCATATCATTGAAAGCACTAATCATCATGCATTGAAGTATCAACCGGCAAAAAAGGATGCCAAACCTTGACTGATTAGGCAGATCATTCTTCTCTTGGACCCCTACTTCAAAATCCAAGACAACAAAGGAGTGGAAAACATTATAGCCTACCAAGACAAGAAAGTGCTAATGAGCACTTTAAGAATAAACACTGGTTCCACCTCAATTCTTCCTCCGAGCACACACAACTGCCCTAGTTTATAGACATTGAAAATTATGTGGCTACAAGCATGATTCCTAAAAATTGGAACAAGAATGTCAGGCAAAAATTTTTCCGACTAGTCAAATCCTTTTTGGGGAGGAGACATACTTATTCAAATATTGCTTTGATCAAATAGTGAGATCATGCAATACGGACCGTGAAACCCATGGGTAATTTCCTTTTGTCATACTTTAGAATGTGGGTGCTACTTTCCTTCTAAGAAAACCATGGCAAAACATTTTGTGTGTATTTCATTAACCTATCATATTCCCTAATGTTCTCATTTTTGTATCAGTTATGACTGATGTTAAAGGCAAGAGAGCTCATCTTAAGTGGGATGTAATGCCTTTATCTTCTGTCCTTATTTTAGAAATTTTTTTTATTGTTTAGGTATTGGCCTTTTGGGCCCTTTCCCTACCATATTGGAATTTCAATACATTTTAATGGGCGTAGAATGTGTCAAAGTGGGTAGAGGCAATTGCTATAGATAGCAATAACCACTGAGTGGTAATCAAGTTCCTTAAGGAAGTACTTTATCCTAATATGGTATGCCTTGATCGATAATTTGCGATGGGGGCAAGCATTTCTAAAATAGACCATTTGTTTCTTTGATGAAGAAGTATGGCGTTGTGTACAAGGTGGATACCCCCATAACCCTCAATCCAATGAACACATGGAATTAGACAATAGGGAGATTAGGAGAATTTGAAAAAATATACTGTTAACCCCAAAAGAAAAGATTAGTCTTTGGACTAGTGGATGCCTTATGGGCATACTTTATAGCCTATGAGACAGTTTGGGGGATGTCTCCTTAATGGCTTATCTACAGGAAGCACTATCATCTCCCTATCGAGATAGAACATAAAGCATAGTGGAACATCCAATAGATGAATGCAAATGTAGATGATGCCAAAATTCATAGAATATTACAGCTTGAGAGTTTGAAAAACTTAGAAATGATGCCTTTAAAAATGCTCAAATAGCCAAGTCAAAACTTAAGGAACTGTGTCACCAACACATTAAGAGGAAGACTTTCCATCTTAGTCACAAGAACTTATTATATAGTTCACACCCCCATATTTTCAATGTAAGTTGAAATCCCGATGGAGAAGACCTTACACCATTAACATTTCTGAACATGGTGCCATTGATATTGAAAATCCAAAGAATGGCAAACGTCTCAAAGTGCAGGGCAAAGGTTGGAGCCTTCTCTAGAGCCCTTAGTTTCAAATGTAGAGTCCTTTCATTTGATCAACCCATCCCATAATGAGTGATTTTTCTTTTATTCTTCTAGTGGTCAATTTTTCTATTGATTGTTTTTATGATGGTGCAAATTAACCACCCCCCCCCCCATTCTCCCATATTTTTGCTAGCTATCCATAATGATATTAATTTATTCAAGTTGGAGGGGTATTCTATATTCACTAACATACCTTTTCGTTTTAAGTTTTCGTCTTGCATCCAAATCTAGCCTTTATTACGTGGAGCACACAAGCAGACTCTCCCTCTTCATCTTCTTCGTTGGTTGGATATGTCAACATCAGAATGATGTTCGATTTAGGTTGGGGTAAGAATGCTTTTTCATGCGTACCAACTGGATGAAATTTTTTAAAAAAACAAAAAATTAAAATTTTAATGGGCATCCTTCATACTTAAATTGAATACTAAATTCTTTTATAAGTTGAGATTATATGACCAATTAGATTCGAGTATTAACTTAGAGTGAATTTCGTATTTTTGTGATGTCTTAACATTTTATTATAAGAGCGAACACCCTTTTGTGCACATATGCCATATCCCTTTCTATTTTGTGGAAATATCAAAATCTATGATATCGTTACAGTGAAAAGTACCATCGATGGAAATATCGGCCAATACAACGTGTATCGGTTGATATTTATTGGTGTTAGAGCCCCATATACCAAAAGTTTTCAATACCGCAACAATATTGCAAAATATTTCCGTACCGACTAACAAAGTCGATATATCGACCGATATTCAAAATATATATTAACTTACAATTTTTAGAATTTTTTTCCATCTAATATATCCAATAGTAATACTTATTACCTGATATGTCTGATACCAATATAATAGTAATTAATACAAATACCAATCCTGATATTTTCATTTATGGTGGAAACTGAATAGCAGTGTGAGATTCGAGCATAGTTTTCATTTGAAAGGGTATTTATATTCATTCTTACAAAGATTATTTTAGTTGATGTAAATCTTTTATAAGCTTCACTTATTCTTACTTTGAACTTATAATTCTTGACAATTGATCATACTTAAGTAAGAATTACTTGATTTTTCTACACAAGGGTTGTTACTATTTACCATGAGGATAACCAAAAGGGGACTTCTTTCATATTTGGAATTTAAAGCTTATTTCCCTATTTTTTTACATTTATCACTTTGACCATTTGATCCTATCGTATGCAAACTTTAAGTTAGCAAAAATTGTTTTTCCTTGTTCCTCCACATTCTAAAAAATAAATAACTAAGACATTTCAAACACTTATCCTACCCTAAGTGCCTAAAAACAATTTTTAGGAACTAGGGTAAGAGTTGTGTATGGAAAGAATGGTGAAAAGGTGACATTTGTATAATCATGTATTACATATGTTTGGCGCTCTAAAAAAGAGCACCTTTCAACTATATAACAGGAACTTTTGACAAAGATGGAAAATAAAGCAATGTGAACTATATAACAAGAGCCACTTACCAAGAAAGAAAGTCCTCTTCCTAATGTGTTGGCCATACAATTCTTGAAGTTTTGACTTGGTTATTTGAGCATTTTCAAATGCATATTGCTCAACTATTCAAACTTATAAAGTTGTAGTATTCTGTGAATTCTGACATCCTCTAAATTTTCATTGATCTGCCAATGGCCCACTGCACTTTTATGTTCTCTCTCACCAATGAAATGATAGGATTTTCCACAAGCCAGCTGATAATGAGATATCCTTAAAAGTATCTTATAAGTTGTGCAATATATACCCACAGGCATCCACTCACTATAAGGGCCTATCTTTCATGTTGGGGTTTACAATATTTCAAGAATCATCTTAATCTTCCTATTGGCTCACTCTAACTTTCCAATGGTTTGAGGGTGATAGGGGGTAACCACTTTATGCACAATGCGATACTTCAACAAATAAGCAAATGACTTATTATAGAAATGCTTGCACCAATCACTAATTATTGATCAAGGCATACCAAATCAGGATAAAATATTTCCTTGAGAAACTTGATTACACCCCCCCCCCAAAGTAGTCATTGTTACGTATAGCAGTTGCCTGTACCCACTTGGACATAATCCACCACTAGTAAATATATTAAAAGGCAAACAAGGTAGGAAAAGGACCCAAAAGGCTAATGCCTAAACAATCAAAATTTCTAAAATAAGGATGGGGACAATGACATCACATCCCACCTAGATAGGCTCCATAGCCTCTAACATCAATCACAACAGGTGCAAAAAATAACAATATTATGGAACATAATAGGCCAATAAAATCCACACAACAAAATTTTTTTCAATGGTTTTTTTAGAAAAAAAAAAGTGGCTCCTACATTTCAAAATATGACAATAGAAAATAACCATTGAATTTCATGATCAATAATACATCATCTCACTATCTAATCAAAGCAATACTTGAATAAAGTATAGCTTATCCCAAAAACAAGGACCCGGTGAGCCCAAAAATTTCTTTGTCTGTCTGTCTCTTGCTAACTTTTAAGAATCATACCCGTGGTCAAGTAATTTGCAACGTCTATAGACCAAGGCAATTGTGTGTGCTCAGAAGAAGAATTAAAGTGAAACAAGTGCTCATCTGGGAAAGGCTCATTAATGGATTCTTTTTGCTACCAAACTATTCTAGATAGATGATTAGCTATAATGTGGTCCACTTCCTTCTCCAAGTTTTCCAAGTAGGATTCCAGGAGAAGGATCCACTTAATCAGCAAGAAGGTTTGGCATCCTTTTTGCCATCAAATACTTCAACGTAGCATGATTAGGGCTTTTAGTGATACGCAAGCCATTCAAACATGACCTAAACTTGTCTAATGCGAAGACTACAACAACAAGCTCTTTTTCAGTCGTAGTTTAGTTTAATTTAGTGTCAATAAAAGTCTTACTTGTGTAGTATAGGGCATACGATTTCTCATCCTTTTATTGCCAAAGAACTGCCCCTATAGTATAGTAGCTTGCATCACACAAGTTCAAAAGGCTATCAGTCAAGTGCCTTCATGATAAGTGCAGTAGCCAATGAATTTTTGAGAACATCAAAAGCGCCCTAATAGTCAGAAGTCCATGCAAATGGGACATCCAACAACAATAAATGACAAAGATATTTTAGCAATAAGACTAAATGATTGCATAAAAGTCAGCAAAATGAACATGTCATAAGAACAACCTGACATTCTTAACGGTTTGCAGGGCCGAAGGATTCTTAACAATTCAACCTTTTCCTTATCAACCTCAATCCCCCTGGATGACACAATGTGCCCAAGCACTATCCCTTGAGAAACTATAAAATGTCACTTTTCACCAAATGATCTTAGACATGTGGAAGGTATCTTCAAAAACAGAAAAATCATCATTCAGATCTCAAGAAATTGCTTGACCATATAACTGAAGATGATAATCATTCAACGCTAGAATGTGGTCAAAGTGTTACACAGTTCAAAAGGCATTCTTTTATAAGCAAAAGCGCAAAAAGGACATATTAATGTTGTCTATTCTTGGTTTTTCTAGAGCAATCCCAATCTAATCATATCCTAAATTCCTTACAAGAAAACAATAAAATGCTTTGCCCTCCACTCATTCAAAGACTTGATCAAGAAATAGGAATGAAAAATGGACCTTGTTGCTTTGTTAAGTTTTCGATAATCTAAACACATTTACCAACTAGTCTATATTTTTAGTGGGTACTAGCTCATCTTGTCCATTTTTAATTACAGTAACTCTAAGACTCTTTTAAGACTTGGGTTGGATTAACCCATTCTCAATTACAAATGCGTGAGGATGCGGTGTAGTTTTGATAAGTTAAGATTGTATCCACAGAAAATTTAACTTGAATATAGACAAAAACAACTATTACTTATGTACCTGTGATTTATGTCAAAAAGAGGAAATGATAATCAAGTGGAGTTGAGAATTAGGATTGTTGAACATAAACATAATAAAAACATAGATGACACAATGCACTCTTGAGAATATTGCATGAACTTCCGAATGCCAATGCACTTTTGATGTTCACAGCAGGGCATTGAGCAAATATTGCATTGACTTCCGACTGCCTGCTCCTCAACAATTTCACATGCTTTTCCAACTAGTTTGATAGGATATTTATTGATGCTAGAGCATTTAATTATGCTGTAGAAATCAATATTTTATTAATTAGCCAAATTAGATAGTGGTATTTTTATGTTTGGTATGGAAAGCTATGCTGCCTAAGTATTACATTGTTGCAATTTAATTTCTACAATATGCCCGTCATTGCAATATCTATCCTTTTCATAATTTCCACAATTTAATTTATTGTCATTTATATTAGATCATTTAATTTTTATAATTTCTACTTCTATGGCCGGCATTACACCGCCTATCCTTTTCATTACTTGTGCAATCAAAGTCTATATGATTTAAATCTCTACAATCTATTTCCTCTCATTTCACATCTAAGGTTGGCATTGTGCCGCCTACCCTTTTTATTATTTTCACAATTTAATTTAATATAATCTACTTTCTGCATTTTCTTACTTTTATGGTAAGTATTGCACTGTCTATCCTTGTTATTATTTCCACAATTTAATTTTTGGCAATTTTATTCCGACTATATAATTTCTATAATTTTTAATTCTATAGTTAGCATTCTGCCGCCTAAGTATTCAGTTATGTTTATGCTCTACAATTCTAACTCTCAACTTTACTCGATCATCATTTTCTTTTTTTGACATAAATCATGAGTACATAATCAATTGCACTTTTTGTCTACATAGAAATACAACTTTATATGAATACAATCCCAACTTTCCAATAAAACTACACTGCACCCTCGTGTACTTGTAAGATTAAACACACTGAATGCGGATTGAAATTAGTTAATACTCCCTACTACAAATGGAGGAAGCACACCCAATTCCATGTACAACTTGTCTATTTCGTTCGCAAAGGTAAACAATTCACCGCTTATTCTGCACGTCTACGCCTCCAAGGCAGCATTCTTCGAAAAGTCCCCTGCACCCTCCCTCTCATCACACTAAGCACCCTTTGTTATGCGCCTTTACATTGCTCACAGCCAAGGATGTCTCACTCTTACATTCTAGCCAGGCACATGCTAAATTAGGCATCAAGGCAGATGCTCTAAGGGAACTTCCAGGCAATCATTCTTGTCCCTCTATTGTGGAGGTTCCAATGTACTAAGACAGTCAACAGTGAATCTGAAATGCAAGAGATCAAACTCAACACAAATAAATATTTATCCTTAGCACCTAAAAGGAAATCCAAACAAGTGATGGAAATCAACTTTTTTGCAAGCCTACCACCATTAAGAACCCCATTAAAAACATCACCAACACAAACTTACTCTAATTTTCCCAACTTTACTTTCAACTTGGAACATGCCTTAAACTCTAGCAAAATGCATATTAATTTCAGCAATTTCTAATCATAAGTATCACAAGAAATAATAGTGCCATCTACAAAAATGAGATGAGAAATAACTGTGTCATTACCCTGAGACCCCACATTGAAACCCTTCAACAATCCACCATCAATTGATTTCTGAATGAAACGGCTAAGAACTTTGCAAACCGAAATAAACAAAAAGGGAGAGAGTGGATCGCCTAGCCACAAACCCTAGACGAAGGAAGAAAACCTTTAATCATAGAAAATTTATCAGCACAAATACATCATCAAATCCAATCAGTTCATTCATTCCATAACCCCATATGCCTATCAAATAGAAAAGGAAGTTTCAGTGATCACAAGCTTTCTCCCTATCAAGCTTACAAAATGCATCAACATGTTTCTTGGACACGGGATATGTCTAGGTGTCCCAATGATATGGGTATGTCTCCAAGTGTCAGAGTCTGCTATTTCTCAGAATTTTCATGGATTTTTCAGTAATATGAAGTGTTCAATTCTCACACCCATGCCCAAGTGTCAAGTGCCCAGAACAAATACTTAAGGGTGGTAACAGGAAGACTGGATGTTTGAGTACTGGTTTTTATCTGCATATCAACACACTCATTTGCCATCACCATCAAGAATCTCTCTTTGATAAAAGAATTTGTGACACTGAAACAAGTTCCCAACCACCTTGCATAGCCTTGAAGCCAGCACCTTAGGCAAATTCTTCTACATAGAACACAGCAAACTAATAGGTCTAAGATCCTTGAGACTTTCTGCGATAGCTTTTTTAGCAATGCAAGAGATAAAGATCACATCAATTGCAGCAAAAGAATTTCCAGAGGAATGATAATCTTGAAAAAAAAAAACTACAATAAATCAAATTTCACAATAAGCAACAAAGTTTCATAATGCATGAACATCTGGAAGAAACTGCCTTAAATCAAATTTCATGATATTCCACAGTGATGAAAGAAAGCCATAGTGAAGCCATTGAACTAGGTGACCCATTTTCAGCCATCTAAAACACATCTTTCACCTCTTTCATAGAAAAGACACAATCCAACTCACCTTAGTCCTTGAATAAAGCAACAAATTCTAGGTTATCAACTAAAGGTCTGTAGTGGTTGTGTTTCAAACATCTTTGTATAAAAATCACAAACAAATCCTTCAATTTTATCCATAATAATTCATCACCCACCTCTGACACACTTACATAATTGTAGCTTGTATATGCATTTCCCAAAGACTATAGGAAGGATTAAATACTTAGACCACCCTTTAATACAAAAGGCTATAAGAAAAAGAACAATCAATTTCTGGAAGCATTTAAAAAGGAGTATGCATAACCTTTCTACTCTGAGAATTATTTGCAGTTAAGACCTCCGGCACAAATATGTGGGAGAGGGAGCAATCAATCAGTGACAATGTACAACAATCTCTAGAAGATACCAAGTGACTTAACCTGTAGTTCTAATTGGCGATTGCGCTCTTCAAGTCTCCTTATAGTAGCCTGTTGATTCTTCAAGTGCGTTGCTTCAGTCCTGAATTCCTCAAGCTCAACTTTCATCTTCCTATTCTCAGATTCTAGTTCAGATATTTTGATATCTTGCTCCTACATAGGGTCAGGTATCAGAACATAGAGACTCGCATTAGCATGACCTAACAAACAGATGTAAATATACACATATTATTGAATTGGTAATTCAGAAATATATCATAAATGTCAAAGGACTGGAAGAAAGAAGAGAGAAAAGAAAGGGAGAGCTCTGATGAAGAGAATCTGAACTCCTTACTTCCCTTTTTTCTGTGACCTGATTACAAATAAGCCATTCACACACACACACATATATTACTCAGATCTCTTCATGCTTAGATTAATTTTGTCCATACACTGAAAACAGGATGAATAGCTGAAATAACAAAAGTCAAAAAACAAAACACAAGCAGTTTGATCTGTTTCTGAAGTAATCTGATTCTGAAGTGCAGCAACAATATTACTTCAGTTGGCATCCATGACTGCATTGAGTAGCCATTATTAGTTACATTACAGAATCTTCCTTGATTATCAGATTGTTTGACTGAATCTGATTTGCTTCTGATGTAATCTGACCAATCATTAATGATAATGCATGAACCATCTAATGTATCCGTGCATTCTGTCCAGTGTGACAGTATTTCAAATTTTGGACCAACGAGTGAGCTCTGTTGCAGTAGCCCAAATCAGCCAATGATGCCGATGATGTTAATCTTATTAAGTAATCTTTCAAAGTTTAATACCTCCTCAAGATAGAGAGTATATATCTTGAACTCCCATCTTGGAAAGGAGTGAATGGAAAGAGGAGGAAGGTAGTGCTTTTGTGTTGCCGTGTGCTGGGACATATACTGTTGGGATCGTTCTTTCTAACATTTTCCCTCGAACTAGATGGCAATCAAGTTCAATGGGATTGGTTCTTTCATGAAAAATGGGATTGGATACAATGCAAAGGGCAGCCTGATTGTCAGTGTAATTTGCCTAATCATGTGTGATGCATGAGAAAGTCTTTAAGTAGGAACCGTAGCAAAACAAGTTCACGACATGTGGATGCCATAGAATGATATTTTGCCTCTGCAGAACTTATAGAAACCATAGATTGCTTCTTGGATTTCAAGGAAATAAGTGAATTGCCGAGAATATGCAGAACACTATGGTCCATCTTCTACTGTAAGGGCATGATCATCGGTGGTGAGAGGTAAAGATGAAATGAAGGAAAACAAAAACCTTGAGCAGGACACCCTTTTAGATACTGAAGGACCTTGTAAGCAGCTTGTAGACAAGGGACACGTGTGTTTCCATGAATTAAGAAGAGTTACTGAGAATGCAATATTAGGCATAGTAACCAGGTATAGTACACGGCCAATGAGTCTTCTGTAAGTGGAAGGATCAGAAAGCAGCTCAACATCATCCTTTGATAGCTTGAAGTTTTGTTCCCTGGGGATTTGTTTTGGTTTACAACCATGTAAACCTGAATTGGTAAGGATGTGTGTACTTTTTTTGACATAAATGAATACTAGTCGCATTTCTGGCTACTTCAAAGAAAATACTTAAAGTAACTGGCTCCTTAAACTAGAAGTGTGGCTCTAGGAACTTCTTGAAGTTGGAGACCATGATCAAGTCATTGGATGCAATATTGAGGGCAACATAAACCAGCAAAGCCATAAAGGATGATCAAGGTTGCTTTATGAATAAGTTGTAGTCAACTTTGGACAGTTTGAAGCCAAAGTCTAATAGAGAAGAGAATTTTACATACCATTGCCTTGATGCTTATTTTAATCCATATAAGCTCTGTCAGATTTTACATTTTCTTAGGAGATGAAATGGGATATACTAGAGGTGGCTTCTTATATACTTCTCCTACAAGATCCCCATGTAAAAAATCATTGTTCACATCCAATTGATGAATGACATCTATAGCTAGCAGTCTTCAGTGTTACCAGTGCCTTGTATCTTTCAACTGTGCCATATGGTTCCGCTTGATTTTATAGAACCATTTTGAACAATGGCCTTCTTCCTAGCAGGCAAATCAGTGATCTCCCATGAGTTATTTATTTTCAAGGCTATTATCTCAGCTTCCAGCCTTCCATGGCTTTACATCACTCAGGAGTGGTGACTGCTTGTTGGTAAGAGGTTGGTTCAGTTTGAGTAAGAATAGAAGAAGCAAAGATAGAGTGTAAGTGTCAACATGGCATATGACATGTAAGAGGATAAAGTATATGGAGTGGATTTAAAGTATTTACATTTCCAGTGGAGCTCGACTGAGAAGGGAGAGATCCACTGGCTTGATGACAATTCGTGCCCTGGAAAAAATCAAGCTTCTTTCTCAACCTGGTAGACCTTAAAACAGGGGTAGTGGTATCAGGTATATCAGTATGAGTACGATCATGTTCATGAGTAAAGATATCAGAAGGATGATTAGCAGTGTTAGTATTGCATTGATCAGGTATATTTTCTAGAAGACAGGTCTCCAGATTTGAAGGGGAGGCAGGTAGGTGATGGTTTGATGTTTGGATTTATTCTGAAGGATTTAGAATTTGGGATGTTTTGTAAGGGAAAACCATCTCATGGAATACATCATCACGTGAAATAAAAATAGAATGCATGTTGAGGTCCAAAAGTTTATATCCATTGGTTCAAAATGGATAACTGAACAAGATATATTTTCTGGCTCATAGAACAAATTTGTGCCTATTGTGGTTTGGAATAGATGCAGGACATAGAGAACCAAATATTTTGATATGATTGTAAGCTGGTCATTTGTTGAATAGAAGGAAGTACGTTGAGGAATTATGTAACATGGGTTTTTCTCGATAAAAAATGTGGCAGTGAGGACACAATCTGTCCATTTATAATTTGAATGGAACACCAGATTGAAATTTTGAGGGCACAAGACACATTCAAAATATGTTGGTGTTTTCTTTCCACCAGACAATTTTGTTGTGGTGTCTCTACATAAGATGTTCAATGAAGAATTCTCTGTTTCGTGTAGAGACACGGATAAGAAATTCAGATCCATTATCAGCTCTGATTGTCTTTATTTTGGTCTGGAACTGTGTTTGAATATGTAAAACTTTTGAAGGAGGGTTTCTACTTCACTCTTTAGTCTCATTAGATAGAGCCAAGTGCATCTTGTATAATCATCCACAATAGTCAAAAAAATTTTTTGAACCTCCATATCTTGTTGTATGAGATGGCCCATGTATCACAATGGACGAAATCAAAAGGGGGAGATCAATGTTTTCCATTGGAAAAGGTAGTCTATGGTGTTTTGCCAAGGGACAAATTTCACAAAGATGCTCTTGATTCAGTTGATTAAGATCATAAATAACACACTTCATCAAGAAAAATTCTAGAAAACATGTGGATAACCTAATCTATAATGCCAGATATCTTGTTTATCATTACTGCCTTATATAATAGAAGGTCCTGCCTTTCATAAAGAAGTAGCCAAAATTGCAGGCAATGTTGTCTGTAAATAGTACAAGCCATTGTAGATTTCACCCTTCCCAATCATGCTAAATGCAGAAAGGTCCTGCATGAGAAAATGAAACACCAGTTAATGTCCTATGTTAATTTCTTTATTGAAAGCAGGTTAAAACTGAATACAGGGGTACATAGGACGTCAATAGAGTATTGTTACATAATTTGGCATCTCCTTCATGTGTCACATCTGCCAAACTACCATCAGACAATATGACTTTACATGACACTTATTGGAGAAGATGAGTAGAGACGTGCAACATACCATGTGGTATGTTGCTCCTGAATCAATGATCAAAGGGACAATGTTTTTGATTGAATCTATGCGAGAAGGCGGAAAAAACAAAAAGGTTTACCAATCATGTTGGTTGAGGAAGTATTTCAGCAGTGATGGCTTGTGTTTGGTTGGCAGAAGGTGAAATCTGAGTTTGGAGTAAAATCAAAAGCTGCTGCAACTATTCATGTGGTATGTTGCACAGGAGTCTCTATATCACCACTGATCTTGCGGGTCTGATTTGCCATCAAATTCAATAGTACATTCTTGTTGAGGAGTTTGTCAAGGAGGATATCAATGTAACTTGTAACATTTTCCCACAACATGTCCACAGTCATCTTGCAGTGTGAACACATAGGTCTCTCAATATTTGGATTTGCTTTGAATCAGTTTCAACATTGTGCCCAGAATTTTTGCAGAAAACACAAGAAGGCCTCTTGTTTTGAATAATGGAAATTATTTTCTTCATATCCCTTAGCAGCTAGAATGCAAATAGATGTATGCTTTCACTTCTCCTCTTGCTGAACTAATCTATAGACCTCATCAAGATCCGGCAAAGGCTTGATAAGGATTATTTGTGCTTTAATGCTTGCAAAAGATGCATTTAAACCCACAGGAACTTCATTATAGAGTCTCATCGCTGGTTTTCACGCACAATTCTAATTCCACCACATGTACAGGTTGGAATTGACTCAAAATTTTGCAATTTATCAAGAAGTAGGAGGTTGTGGTATCATCTCCTTGGGACAAGTCATGGATCATCTGCTTAATTTATATATTCTAGGCCCATTGTTTTGTGCAAATCATTGCTCAAGTTCGCTCCATAGCTGGTATGCTATCAATGTATGCCACACCATACTTGATTTCAGCCATTTGGAACAATGTAACAATAATATCATTGTCAAAGGTTCTTCTTTGTTTGACCCTCAATTGGGAGTTTCCTTCTCATTAAATAAAAAATTCCTACCCTAATTACATCCAATTACAATCAATAACCTTCCTAATTTAATCCTAGTTATAATCAATTATAATTAATTACAATCAATCAAATCATCTCAATAAAGCAAAAAAATATACAATTTATGGTAACTTTGATCCTACTGACATTTCCTTTTAAAATGATGTTAGCTGATCAAAAAATATCAATTTATCAATCATGAATTGAAGCCATTGTCATGTAGAGCCTTGGTAAAAATGTTCACCGTTTCAATATGAATAGAGATATAAGAAAGAATGATCACATGTTAATCAAATGCTTCACAAATATGGTAACAATCTACTTCAATACGCTTTGTACAATTATAAATGACTGAATTAGTGGCAATCAAGATAGCACTAGTATTATCAACATGAAACTGTTTTAAGATGGACAGAGATATAAGGAAAAGTGATCACATATTAATCAAGTGCTTCACAAATATAATGACAATCTACTTCAATATATTTTGTATAATCATAAAAGACTGAATTAGTAGCAATCAAGATAGCATTAGTATTATCAACATGAAGAAAAGTAGGATTAGGCTACTAAACGCCAGGTTCCCCAACAAGCTCCTCAACTAGACAATCCTCGAACAAGTTGAAGACATAGCACGGTATTCAAACTCAATGAAAGATTTCGATACACAAACTTACTTCTTACTCTTGTAAGAAATAATAGAATTACCAATAAACATGCACCAACTAGTAACAAAATCATGAGTATATGCACAATCAGCCCAATTAGCATCGCTAAATCCCATTAGCTAGAGAGGATTCCCAATTACAAAGAAAAATCCTCAACCAGAGATATTTTTCAAATAACGAACAACACGTCCCGCTGCTGCCAAGCATATATGCCTAGACATCTACATAAATCGACTCATCTGCTAGCTTGTGAAAGAGATATTGGACCTAGTAATTGTCAAATAATTCAAACTTCCTACCAACTATAGATACATAGATGGATCAAATTATAAGTCTCATTCCTCTTGTAAGAGCTTTAAATTAACCTCCATAGTTATAATAATCAAGTTTCCAGCTAAATACCGACCAAAGTAATAATAACCTTAAAATAATTGTGTTGATGCAAAAAAGTGCCAGAAGGAGTAGGTCGCATCTCAAGACAAGAAAATACTACAACAAACCAAAATCTTTAATATGAAAAGAAGACTTAAGATAGTATTATAGTTAATCAACTGAGGGTCAGATCAAGATATAATATTAACATCCACATATATAAGTAAAATGATTCTAGTAATGGTCTCTTGAAGAAAAAGAGAGGAATCAAACTAACTTTAAGTAAAATTGAAATCAAGAAGAGGGATACGAAATTTTTCAACCCATGCTCACAAGGCCTGCTTTAAGCCATTCAATGAACACTTTAGCTTACAAACCTTACAGAAGTAATGAGTGAAAATGCTGAAAGGAGGAGCTATGTAGATTTCTTCTCTTAGATTCCCATGTAAAAATATATTCTTAACATCCATCTATCGAATGAGTCATCTTTTCGCAACAGCAATATCCACAATAGTGCACACAATACTCATTTTAGCCACCGGCACAAAAGTCTCTTCATAATTAAAATCATATTTCCGTCAGATTTTCAAGTGCCACCAATAGTGCTCCACACCTTTTGATAGAACATCAAACTGTGTCTTAATGTTATATACCCATTTGTATCTAATAGGCTTGACTCTAAAGGGTATGATATTACAAGCGTGGTTGTCCTAAAAAGCCTAAAACTTGTATTGTGTACCTCCATAAAATGAAGGTACAAGAGTAGTATTTAAAGTTGCTTGATAAACAATATGAGAAAATCCATACGTATTGAGAGGACATGAAATTCAAGTTGACCACTGAGGTGCGGGCACAATGTAATCAGGCGACAGTTTAGGGTCAAAAAAAGGCAGTAAATGACGTATCTGATATACAGTTCTTAGCTTAAATTGGTTAATAGAGCAAGGCATTCGATCAAAAGTTGGAAAGATGATTGAAGAGGAATCATGAATGACCCAAGACCAAAAGTAATATTGGTTTTCAAATAAGATCACATGATGAAAATTACAAAGCTTATTGGCATCGGCATTAGAACAGACAAACCCTTTGGTGTGTATTCCTATCCCAGAAATGTGCACTTGACAACTTTAGCTACAAGTGTGTGATATTCAATTGTTGGTAACTAGACAAAGTAAATGCAACCAAATGTATGAAGAGAATGATACACAGGAGCAGTTCCAAACAAACAATAATATAGGAAATCATATTGATAAATTTGTTAAGACAAATGATTAATCAAATAAACAGTCGTAGATAAAGCCTCTCCCCAAAATTTAGTAGGCACAGACAATTTAATTGACAAGATACGAACAACATTCAAAGGATTATGGTTCTTACGCTCTACGATCCCATTTTGTTGTGGAGTATAAGGATAGGAACGTTGGAAAAGGATGCCTTTTGTGTTTAGACAAGCCCAAAAGTCATTTGATGTATATTCCTCCCGAAAAAAAAAAAAAATTCTGACCATAAGAGTTTAATACTCGCCAAGAATTGTGTTTCAACATAATATACTCAAGTGAAACACTATAGCATCAATGAACATCACAAAGTATCTGTAGCGAGCATGGAAAATGACTACACTCATACCCCCTATATCAGTATAAATAATCTCAAAGCGCATGGAAGTGCAAGTACCACGCAAAGAGAACAATAAAGTTTTACTTTTACCAAGTTTCAAGAAACACAATCAAATGTTATAAAAAATGATGAAAATGAATATTTATTACCCAAATGACCATACTTCATAAGATAAGTGAAATGATAAAATTAGGATGTCCTGATCGTTTATGCTAGACATTACTATCTTTAGTAACAACAATACAAGCTAAAGAAGAAACCGTAGGAATAGGAAACTGAAAAGGAATACACGTCACACTTTAAACCCTTCACAATGACCTTCCGATATCTCTATCCTACACAGGACAATTATTACGATCAAAGTAAATCTCACAATCATTATCAACTAATTATCTAATAGAAATCAAACTCGTAAATAATTATAGAGATACAAGAAAATTATTAAAGGAAGATCCTTCCAACCACAATGATAGGAAGAGAATCACCATTAGCTTACTGAATATATTGCTCGCCCTTATACTTATGAAATTGATTAAACCAAACGTATCGCTAGTCATATGATTCAAAGGTCACTAAGTGAATCAACCAAGAAGACGTGAGCAATTTTTACTTATATTGCAATCCTAGGCAAATAAATCAGAAATAATCATTTGTTATATTATCTCGAGAGTGAGAGATGATGAATAAGCATTGGATAGCTGATTATTGATAGAAATGGCCTGAACACCAGCTAGAGTAGCTTCGACATTAGTGTGGAAAGCTCGAGTTTTGTCTATTTTACAACTGCACACGACAGTTCTTAATGATGTGCCCCCATGCAATAATTGCAGAATTTCTTGCTGTAATTTTTTACAATATGCCCAAATTCTTAACAGTTGCAATACTATGTCTGAGACTTGAATTTTTGCTTCCCTTAAGCAGCATAGGCCACATTAATGATCTAGGAAGTAATTGTCTCCAGTGGCATGCTAATCTGCGTGGCCAAATGCTACTCTTCTAAAATAAATTCACCTAAGTAAACATCCAGGGAGGGGACAGGATTGTGATTCGGTAAGTTTCAAATTCCAGCCTAAGTTTCATCATAAATTAATCTCAAAATCTCACAGCATGAATTGCAAGTGCCACTTTTGGAACTTTTAAATGTACTATACCGTTAGATTCACTCCAAAAATTAAGAAATCCAATTTAAAATTGTTAATTGAAAAGATTTCTTTACTTGTAATTAGCAATCTCTGATTCCGATTGGAACTTCATGGCATTATTTTCTTCGTTATAAATTCATTTGAGGTAATCCCACGTCTCCTTCGCAGTAGGAAAGGATAGAAGACTATTTACCATATATAGTTCAACTGAGCCTAGCAACCAAAAAACAATACGAGTATCCTTACTTTACCATTGATTGAACTCTTTTTGACTCAATGGGAGTTGTAGATGATCCATCTAAATGACCCAAGGCTTCTTTTACCTTTACAAACATTTTAAATTAGAACTCACAAGTGGAGTAATTTTTTCTATTAAAATGAACAATAAAATTTTCTCCTAACACTAAAATAGAGAAAGAGGAATTATCAAGAAAGAACAAACCTTAAAAAAACTTCTAAGAGCTCAACGAAGTATACCACTCACGCGGAGAGGCACATGCTTTGCCTTAAGTAGAAGAGAAGTTGCACTTCAATTCAGAAATTCGCCCTTCAGCCAAAGAGAGAGAGGGGATCATGAATTGCCTTATGTGCTTGCCTGGTGAGAGAAGAGAGACATGCGCACGAATACCCTAAAAGAAACAATGCCTTTAGGGTTTCAAAGCCACTACACAATCTAGGTCCTCTTGTTGAAGAGAGAGACACTCAAGTACCAATGAAGAACCAAGAGAAAAATTGAAGACCAAGATTGATAAATCAATGATGAAACATGAAGCCAGCAATTTGAGTCCTGTGAAAGAATCTGAATGACCCATAGGTGAGTTAGTCTAGCCATTTCGAAGCTAAGATTTGCCATTACGAATGAAGCAGAGTAAATTGCTTGTGTTCCTCAACCAAGCCTTCGTAGAAAATGCCACTCTGTTGAAGAAATCAAAAGCCTTCCAGATCTGCTAATAAGATTCAAAGTGCATGAGATGCAACTTCAGCACTTTGTCTTTGTAGAACTAGAGTTTCAATTTCAGTTTTTAGTTGAAAGTGAGTCTAAGTGCAATGGTAAGGTTACTCCACTGTGACATTCGAGTCAAGTGTTAAACTACAAAAAAGGCATATACGCAATGGAAGAGTCTTTCCAAACCCAATGTTATAGGAACCTTGTGCGGTGAGCCTCACTTTACTTTTATTTTCCAATTTTCAGTTCTATCAAACACCAGTAATTAAGAACTTAGAAGCACAAGTCAATCTAACTAAACACAAGTAGCACAAATAATCTGGCCAGAATGTAAAAACAGTTTTAAATCCTAGTGATTATAAGCTACATGCTCAGGTAACCAAACCCTCACTTTGCCCAAATAAATTACTATTATATCATTTTCAGTATGATTCTCATGATTATGAAATCATCCCAAAAGACAAGATTCAGTTTTAAGTAATAATTTCCCTAGGTATTAGATGCCACAAAGCTACTAATTGTAGTGTATGCATGTGGGTATAAAGAACTGCAATTGTGTCTTGAAAAGGAGGGGAAAATGCAAACAACATAATATTCAACCATAAATACATAAGTTAGAAAACTCTTCAAAAGACTACACCAAAACAAGAATGGTCAATATTCCTCTGGCAGAATGTTATTTTCTCTTGTCCCTCCAATCCTGCGTAACAACCCGATGTTTTGTATTCCAGTTTATTGGCCTGTTTGGTGTGCATAATTTGATTATGATATTTTTTCCATAGGCCATTTTAATTAGTGAAAATTAAATAGATATTGTGGAATTTAATAACTGGACTTAGTGGACCAAAATTCACTTGTGGATCAATATTTACTGGCCGAAACTTTCAGGGTAATTGGGATTATATTGTGGTAATTAAATTTAATTAATAATAGTAGAAATCAACAATAAAATGGCCAGATAATTGGAATCAAAATAGGAAAGTTGTTGTTGTGGTATTTCTTTTTGAGATATTTAAGGAAAAACAAACTTTGGCAAGAATTTGAGGATCACTGGGTGACTTGCAGAGCAATTAAGGGCTATAATCTGACACAAAAATGCTGAAAATAATAAGGATTACAATCGGCTATCAGTAGAAGGGAATCAGTCAAAAATATTAGAACATTTGGGGAAAAAAAAGAAAATAAGGAAAGAAAAAGTGAGGAAGCTGGCCAAACCCCAGGGATTTTTGGAGGGAAATAGGGTTTCCCTTATCCCAATTTAATTGTGATTATGCATGAAAAAAAAGGGCGAAAACTCAGAAAAAATCAGCGAGAGAAAAAGAGAGAAAGAAAAGGTAAGAGAAGGAAGAAGAAAAAAAGAAAAGTGATTCATGCACCTTCCCATAGTAAATCCTTAACTTCTACTCGTATTTTATTGAGGAATCAGTTATACATGTTAGAGTGACGAAAACAAGCATTTTAGATTCGAGTATTGAACTACTTTATGATTGTTACTTGTAGCGTTTGAGGTGACATTTTAAATGACATTCAAACGCCAAGCTTCAAGAAAGTAACACGAGCAGCATTTGAATTTCATTCTAATGCCACATGAGGTTTGCGCATATTGATGCATCACATGAGAAAAAATGGCACACATGGTACACCGTTATGCCTATAATATGAAGTTAGATAACCTTATATGATAATATTAAGGATTAGCATGTGATTGAATCAATTGGCATAATTCTGCTTTCTTGGCATGGGAGACAGCATTAGAGCATCATTTGACCATCTTCCCTAGATAGCATAAGTGATACGTAGCTTACGGAATTTAGAATGTTAAAACATGAGTATTATAGAGAATATGATATTATGATGTCTTAGTTGATAAAAATATAAGGTTGCATGTGGTTTAACTGATTTAGTAAAATTTCTATAAGAAGCGTTAGAAGTAACGTTAGAAAATTGTTCGAAATCCAGATGTGACGTTTAAGGCAACACTCAAATGCCAGAATGATAGTTCAATAACATAAGTTGAAGCGTTAGTTTGAAGACCTAGAGTCTCTGATTCTAGGGGTATGATGAGTTTGGCAGATGTTGGTGGGCCTTAGTGATCATGTGGTAATACTTAGATACTCATGTATTGGTTCTTTTATTCAACTCTTGATTCGTTGGTTCAGTGTTGAGTATAACTTGTTCTTGTTATATGGATAAGTAAAGGAAAGCATACGAAAACTCTAACGTGTCAAGGTTAACGGGAGTCCAAGGAACCTTAAAATAGTCTGTATTTGTGTGATATAGATTCCACATCTAGTAGATTGAGGGTTTTTTAGATTTTGTGGAGGATGCTTATAAACTTATCATGGGATGTGGCGAGGGGAATCATATTGGCACGGTTAGGTCATGGCTGCTATGGATCCTCTTGGAATAGCAGGGAAGGAGGCATGTCATGGATGTTGGATAACCTCATGTGACTTAACCAACTGATGAGAGCGTGAATACATTCGTTTTTTTGTTTCACAATGGCAGAATAATATTCATAGATATTCGTTAATATCTTGTATTGATTAGACCTTGAGTTGTTGGACATTTGGCCAACTCTTCATTTTTTTTTCCCCCCCCCAGAGTGGAGCAAGTGGTCATGAAAGCCTGTCTCGGGGCAGCTATGAATGATGAGAGATCAAGATGGTGACTTGATAGATGATGTAGCTGGTGTTGAATTAATTTTAGCTATTGGACTATTGCGATATTTTTTGATGTATTATAGTCATTGGATAGGCATTACTGTTGTGGGGCCCTGTTTTCCCTAATATTATGATGTATTAGGACTTTGGACCTTTGTGGTCGTATTATTTTTCATTAATGACAACGTGATGATAATTTGGTTTTTATGAGATTGATGTTTTCTGCTCAGGCAGTGAGTTGGACTGGCCTTGTGTCGCTACATTGGTGGTGTCAAGGCATAAGATTTTTAGGTTCTTAGGCGTCAGCATGGCACAGGTCCCATCAGCTGAGGGTTGTCAAGTCCCAGTCGCCACACTCTGTTTCCTACATCTAGTAACTCTGGCAAAAAAAAAAACATTGTAAGTAGTTATTTGCAGGTCACTTTTCCTTCTTGATCCTAAATAGTTCTAAAATTTTCAATCATCCTCAGAGTCACTTGAAATGATAATGCATCACAGTCAGGCTAATCCATATACAAGGTAAACTACATCACATATCCATCTTGTGATTTCCAGAAAGTCAACCAATTCCAACAGGTACCAATGAAATCAACCTCAAGACATCAGCCCTCTCAATTCCTCACCTTCAGGAGATCATGTCATAGAAAAGATCTGGAGTTCCTAACAGAATTTGCAACGTCAAGATTGAATTACTTCAGTTGATATTTTCTTTACCATTCTCATATATCATTCGATTACAAAGCATATTAACAAAACATGCATCTCAGTAGTCAAATGAGAGGACAGGTCTATTAGGATGGGAAAATATAACTGAACCAAAAGATACTCACTGCAATGGATGCAAGAGCAGGATAAGGATCCGGAGCCTCGTAAAGTTTTTGATAGACATTGAGAAATGCATTTTCTCCAATTTTTGCTCTCTTTGTCAGATTGTCGACTTCTTCTTGGAATCCCTTAATTAATGAATTAAAGAAGCTCAATTTTTCTTCGGATGAAGCTTTCTTGAAATCTGTCAGAAGATATACACATGCAGCATTTTACTTCAAGCAACATGGTGTCACCAAGTTGAAACGGGCACCAAAGTGCCAAATTTTAAAATAACAAGATATTTCTCATCAAGTTACATAAGAGAGAGAAGTTCCCTGAGAAAAAATAATTAAGAAGATAAACTGAGTCCAGATTTCAAATACTTCCCAAAGGCTAATGGCTCAAGTGTCCTCAATAATGAACTGCTCCTCTTATGTTAAATATAAGTATTGGTATTGATGAAAGTTGGTAACAATAGTAATACCTCTGGTGCTCTCCGCAAGTTTACGCCTGTTCTTCTGGCTGCTCTCCTGATTTTCAGCTATTCTAAGCCCTTGCTCATCCAACAAGCTCCTTTCCTTCTCCAAATCAAATTCTAAAAATAGAAAAAGAGTATATAATTGATAGCATACACAGGAATTACATACAGACATACGCGTTCTTTTGTTTCCGGATAAATAAGATTTAAGAACATACATTAACAGAACTCTGAAAGCACGTTATCAATTTAAGGACTGAACTGTGAAAAACAGATTAAATAAATTCGAAATATTCAAATTAACACGAAAATGCAACGACGAAAATCAATCCTTATTATACCTTTCCAGAAATTAGCTATGACGGAGATTGGAGAAGACGACGATAAGTTCGACTTCTCTCTCTCAGATCCGCCTTGCGAAGCCTCCATCGATACTTTCAATCTACGACCAACAGATTAGCAATCTAGGGATCTCCTCGACTCCGATTCTCCGTGTTCTTCAACTAAATAACGAGCTTTTTTCAATAAATTCAACGCAAGATCTCCGTTCAGTAATTACTGAAAAAGACAAAGCATTACAAGTCGTCAATTAAGCATGATTACAGGAATAGGCTGAAGAAGGTGAAGTTGATTGGTGAGAGAGGGGGAGAGATATTCAATCAACACAACACCCAAAGTGAGAGGGGAAAATCGTACCTGAGAAAATTTATGGAAGAAGGTGAAATTGATCGGTTATGAGATGCCGTCATTCACACCGTTAGGACTCCGAAATATAATGGAAAATTATGAACTTTAATAAAATCAATTAAAATAATATACATTTATATATATTTTTATTGTTAAGTAAAATTGCAGAAAAAAATTCGTTATGATTACCGAAATTCCTCATTATGAGTCTCATTTTCATATAAATAAAGAGCAAATAAACTCAGATAACTTATAGGTATCATCGTAATACGTTTTTGGATTCAAATTATAATACAAATTAAAGAGTCAAAAACTAGCTCACTTGGTCTCACCGATTTAAAGTAAGTGCAGTCTCAATATACTTCAAATTTGAATCCTATATAACACAATAAATAAATAATCAAATGATTGGTAAGATTCACTCTCCAATTTATCTTTTGACGCTTAAATAAGTCATATTTCTTTATTAAAAGAGAAAAATATGATATAAAATGAGAGTGCTAATGTTATGTGAAAGGTTTTAGAGATGTACACTTAATGAAAAGCGTCTTAAGAAGAAAGAGAAAAACATACTTAAAATAAAACGTCTTGAAATTATCACTTGCTGGCTTTTTGGTATATGGCTAGAGGAAAAATACTTTTATTTGGTTTATCTTTTTGTTTTGTTGTTCGTTCTCCTTCTTCTATTGAGAATGAAGGATATATATAGAATTAAGAGGCAATTAACCTCTCCTATCATCTACCTAGATGGATAAGAAAATACCATTCGGCCGATGGTTTTTGACTAGCAATCGGGTCCATTGAGTTATCTGAAAAAGAGAAGAAAGTTGTTTGTTTCGGTCGGCCAGAGGAGATGCTTGCATGGGAAGTGAGTTGTTCTGATAGGGCCAATGGACTTATCCATCCACTTTGGATTACATGGGTCGACTGTGACATTATTCAATTCCAAACCAATTTTATGATGAACCTTCCTCTTGGATCGGAAATAATAATACCCATCACTAACCCCCCATATTAGAAGACTTGAAATTCAACTTTTCGATATGATGACCGAGGGATAGTCAACTATCCAAACTCATACTTCTAGTTTGAAGGACTTTACTTTGCTTGCTGGACGTGGATTATCAATCAGATGAGCTTTACTACTCATCCAGATGAGGGCTCTCAGTCCGGCGGGTATCATTTGTGCCACCAGTAGTAGTATTAAATGCAACTCTCTTCGAATCCCATGCCACCTCGAAATTGCATTAGTCATCATTACTAACTTCAAGCAATTGATGGCTAACGGGCAGCTGACACATATTGCAACCATGATAAGACGTGTCCTTTGAATTTCTTTCTACGGCGTCGTTTTAACCCTAAGGTGGCGTTTGATCAAAGGGAATAAAAATTTTATTCCCTTATTTTCAGAGGAATAAATATTCCTCTATTTGGTTATAATTTNACATTAATTGTGCAGGGGTATTCCTGTAAAACGGAGAAAATCTGCGACCTTTTAAGGTTAGGTCATACAATTGCCCGAGCCCGGCAATAATCTGACGGATTATTCAGAAGTTCCTGTCTTCAACTTTTGACACGTATCAATTTCTCATGACTGGTTGGCGAAGCAGCTTTTGAGAGATGTCAGGTCTGGTCATCCCAAGAAAGCATAAAAATTAAGATCAAAGAAAAACAAAACTGAAAAGATCACACCTGCATCTTAATTTAGTGGTTATTTAAGAAAATAAAATTCACTTTTAAATAAGTGTTATAATTCGTCCATCTTATTTTGTACAGAAAATGCGAGGTAATTATTAACTAAAAAAATAGTAAAAATAGATATTTAAAAAAAAAAAAATTATATATTTTTGACCCAATAGGAGTACTTAAAGGATCTGAGAGCTATTTTTATTTCAAAATGTTGATCAAATAAACCTTCTTGTTTTTCTTGATTTAAAGATGCTTTCCTATCTCCTACCATCTACTGCAAAGCACCTATCTTTCACACTGATATCTCGGATTTAATTTGGATTATATAGTTTACGCATGATAATTTTGTACATATCAATGATTAAAAATAAAACATTATTATTCATCAAAATAGGGTCCACTTGCCTTTTAGCCATCTGCTTTTAGTTTGCTGTTATAAAAAAACTTAAAATTGTTAATAATTTCAACATGTTTATTATTTATTATAATTGGATCAAAAAGATTAATTAGGGTTAGCGTGTTGTAATTCGGGCTATCTAATTATCTTAGAAGGAAATTAATTGGCCTGTAAAGTAATCATGTGTGAGTATTTATCGGGATTACTTTCTAATTTACTTTGTTATTGTATACTTAGTTAAAATATCTATAGATCTTTTTACTTAATAATAATTTTTTTAAAAAAAAAAAAGAAAGAGAAAGAAACATCTAATACGATAGGCCCACACTTACGAATGAGAGGTACGACGCGTGACAGAGTACCATACGAATTTCTCAAGCATTAGCACGTCTTCATCATTGATTCATTTGGTTGTTAGCGCCTGAAGAAAATTCCGCAGGGGTGTTAACAACTGAATAAATGGTGGGTTAGGGAGGAAGATAGGCAAACCCAAAGCGCCCTAAGGTACTAAAACTGGTTATATATAGCGATTCGAGCCTGTAAAAAGCAAAGTGCCTTTTCAGAGCAAGGACGCTTCTTTCTGGTTGGAGATTAGAGAAGGAAAGAGAGAGGAGAGAGATTGTGGATTGCGGTTGTGTGGAAAATGGGTAGAGGGAGGATTGAATTGAAGAGGATCGAGAACAAAATCAACAGGCAGGTGACCTTCGCCAAGCGAAGAAACGGGCTTTTGAAGAAAGCTTACGAGCTTTCAGTGCTTTGCGATGCCGAGGTTGCTCTCATCATCTTCTCCAATAGAGGAAAAATGTACGAGTTTTGCAGTAGCTCTAGGTATATAAAATTTTTTATTTGAAAAATTCTTTTAGGACAGAAGTGCTTACCTTTTTCTGGTATATATTTGTTTAGAGCTCTCTTTAGATTCTATTTTGTTTTCTTTGAACTTGATGAGTCTGTCTCGGCCGATTTGTGTGTGCTTTCCAGATCTAAGACCGTCAGGATGCTCACTTTTACCTCGCCTTTTCATTTCATTGATTTTTTGAGGTGTTCGCTTGAGGTTAAGGGATAAGAAAGTGATTCGTCGTTGAAGCTTAGCTTTCCGTTTCTGTGAATGTCTCAGCGTTTTTAGCAGTTTATGTTTTTCTGGTATTCGTATTGCTTGCTAGATCTGGTCCAAATAATTCTAGTTTGGTTTTAGTAAGAATACCATTGTTTTTCTTTAGTTAAGATTAGAAAAAGAAAGCTTAAAGATTCCTCGTTCTAAGTTTTTCTAGTCTCTCCACATTTCTTCTTCCGATTTCTCAGCTATAAAATAGTCACTGTTCTATTAGCTGTCTGCTGCGTTTCGGCTAAGAAGTCTTTGCCTTTAAATTTGGAGTTACCATTTCTTTCTCTTCTCTGTTCATAACTAGTATGGTCTTATTTAAGTTTCGTTTCAGAAATGATGTTCTTCAACGCTCAACGGATCATGAAGCAAGTAAGACTATATTTTAACCGCTCCAAAAACTAAATCAGTTTGTGATTTTCCATTCCAGTCTCACGCTCTGCCGCAAGATTCAGGACTGAGTTCGAGCTATGCATTTAGATGATACCCGCACTCACTGTTTCTTCTATCTCTCTCCGGATCTATCGCTCTCCAGTTCTTCGGTGAACTTCGCAAGAAATTTTAGGGTTTCCTGCCTCGAATCCCTCTTCTGTTTTTCCCCCCCTAAATTTCTGCAACGAATCATAAGTGATTAAGTGCTTTGGCTAGATATATATACGCCTCGACTCAAGTTTTTTCATTCTTTTCTCAGATTCCAATGTTAGGAATTTTTCCCTTCGACTGAAGTTGCTTCTGTCAGCCATTTCTTTAATCTAGGGTTTAGATCCCCGTAGATTTTTGAAGATTTTTTCCCCCCCGGTGGAATTCAGACATTTTGATTGCTGTGACGCTCTTTCTGAAATATCTTACTCTCTTCCTCCGGTGTGTGCTGTGTGTGTAATTGGTGGATATTTTCAGATCAGCCTCGTTGTCCGGCATTTTGAAGATTTCTTCCGGGTTTGGGGGTGAGACATGCTGTAACATCTTAGCAACCATAGGACCTCTAATTTCCCCCTCACTAATCCAATTAAATTTTTTTTAAATAATTGATGATAAGTATTATATGATTTTACAGTATCACCAATTATTAAAATATCTGTAATTATTTTTTAATAATCTACTAAAATTGGTGATGATGACATACACTTCAAAAAAAAAAATATAGTTGATGACAAGAAGTTTCGTGATATTCCCCATGTAACATGTAAAAGATTATCAAATGTTTGTCCTTTTCCTTGATCAGTTCTCCTGAATATGGTTTCCGTATTCGGCATCAACACTGCTTTTTAAAGAGAATTTCTGTAGGGGTTCATGCCGCATAATATTTATTTTGGTAATTCATGGCACGTTATCCCCCCAGAAAAGTGAGAGTTGTACCCCAAATATCAGTTTCATTTTTTGTGATTATTTAAACTCTGCTGAAAACATAAAATATTTGGTGAAAAATAGAAGTTATATTTAGGCAAAAGATTATAATCCTTTTCTATGCATTGAATTTTCTGGGGCCTTACTTATTGTTAGGGATGTTTTCAAGGACATAGATGCAAAGGAGAGGGGAGGGGAAGGAAGGTGGGTTTCTTGGTGTTGTTTGGCTGCTAGGGAAGAGGAGGAAAACTTACCAAAAAAAAAGAAAGAAAAATTATTCAACGTAAAAATTAGAAAATTTCTCAGAAATTCAACAGCCAAAATCGAAAGAGAACTAGCTTTCATTAAAATCTCTTCTTCCATTTCCCCAAAGTGGTATGGAACAGAAATCGAATGTGCGTTGGTGGATGAAAGTGAATAGCCCACCTTCATTCACTTCCATGTATTTTCCTAAAAATCATTTGCCTACGTAAATAAATGGAAAGTTGTTCTCATTTTCCAGTTCTCTCATTTTAAAATTATTTCATATTTACAATTATAAAGATTT
>JAODPA010080377.1:7452-26715 GCA_025585075.1 Nepenthes mirabilis | reverse complement strand
GGTTAATTTAAAATTTATTCAATTACAGAATGATTAATTCAAATTAATTAACAATTTATTTAATTATCTATTTGGATCGGGACCGTAATAGATATAACTCATTTAGAGATAAATTTAACTATAATTTGAGAGATAAAAATTAAATCAATATTATCTGGGGCTGACTGGAAGATGCAAGGAAGGTTTAACACTTGCTTAAATTTATGGATCCAACAAATTGGCTACAGTTCAAATTTGTAGGCCCCATATCTTGTGTAATATTTTGTAAAGCTTTGGCTTGATATTTCCCTAGATAGCTTGATTGAATTCAGCATTTGAGGCAAGTAATCCTTCATAGTTTGAGGAATATTCAAAATAAAATAAATTAAATTTATAAGGGTATCAAGTACTCTGCTGATTAAGGCAACTTGAGACTGTAATTTAGCTTGATATCTGGGCATTTATTAATGATCTTAGACAACAAATTATGGTAATATGTAAATCTTATATTTTTGGCAAAAGGGTACAGTATCAATTATTTTTGACTCGATATAGCAGACTGATTTGTAAAGATCTCTTTTACCTGCAGTTTTGGTAAGATTAGGCAATAAGTAGGCGTGTAATACTAATGCTGAATGCCGGAGGAAAGTGTTAGGTTTCGTCACTTTCTTATAGATAACTCAATAAACGGACGCATTATTGGAAGATTGCACAAGACTTGTGTGAAGTTCGGAGTATTGCGAATTGGCTACAACATGAAGGGTGGATGGCTAGCAAGAAGCCAGCTAGGAAGCCGAGATGTGGCCGACCGGCCAGGAAGCAGGAGGTCGGCGGGAGGTCGGCCAGACGGATAGCAAGTTGTGATGGCTAAAGAGACTAGTAACGTCCGAGGACACTAGCTAATGGCCGAGGACATTAGCTGATAGTTAAAGAGACTAGTAACGATTGAGGACACTAAATGATAGCTGAGAACATTAGCTAATGGCCAAAGAGACTAGTGATAAATGAGTACACTAGGTGATGGCTGAGGACAACTTGTCTGAAAAGTTGGCGGCTGACTTTTTATAGTTGCCAATCTTTGCAGAACATGTAGCTGACCTGCAGAACACGCGTCGTCTGTGTAGAGTAGGTTGACCTGTAGAGTACGTACCGTCTGTACAAAGCATGTTGATTTGTAGAGCATGCACAGTCTGAGGAAGCGCGGGAATCGATGAATGCGCAAAAAAAGATAAAATTGGTGTGACAAATCATCTGTAAAATTAAGCCGGTGAGCAAATGAGATTTGGAGTTAGAATCTTTATAAAAGCAGACAAGGCGCTTCAGTTGCGGTGTGTGTGGGCGGCAGGATAGCGGCAGAGAAATGAAGAGTGAAATGGAGTAAAGTGTAGAAGGGTAGAGTGTACCACTAATGAGAAGAATGAGAGGAGAAAAATAGATAGATAAGGGAAGGAGAGTTTTCTTACTTTGGAGATTATTTTTCTTATTCTGTCTCGGATGTATTGTGGGTTTTTTGTCTCGAGATTCTTTGTGACTGATCTTATATAGTGGATTTATTTTTGGAGTTTGTCTTATAATTTTTACATTAGTTGAGAAGGGTTTTCTATATAAAAAACGTTGTTCATTTTTTGTTCCTTATTCCTACTTTTTGGTAACTGACAGTCAACAGGGGGGTTCGGGCTTTCCGCTACGTGCTTATCACTTTGGTCTGCTCGATTTTGACTGATCGACCGGCATTTTCTTATTCGAATAAGTGGTATCAGAGTGATGTTGTAAACCTTCAATTTGATGGCTTCATTGTCGAGGAGTTTATCATTTAGTGTGGAATGGGAAGGAACGGTAAAAGCACTTCAAAGGAGTAGGAGGGCAAAGGCGAGCGTTAGGAGAAACGGGATTATGATGATGATCGGAACACTATCTCTCTTTGCAGAACCTCCTAGTTGTCTATGCAGGGGAAGCACAGAGCCTACCGAGTTAGGAGACAAGTTGGGTGATCGACAGTGGTGCCTGATACCATGTGACATCGAGAAAGTCTCACTTTATGAGCTATATGCCCGCAGATCATGGGGCATTGAAGATGGGTAATGGTAGCTTGTCGAGGGTTGTTGGCGTCGGGAATATTTGCTTGTAGATAAGCAATAGAAAGAAGCTCGTGCTGAATGGCATGTAACATGCTCTAGATTTAAGGTTGAATGTGATTTCAATTGGAAAGCTTGATGAAGAAGGTTTCAGGACGGCATTTGGAAACGGCTAATGAAAACTCACCATAAGCACCTCGATCGTGGTAAGGGAAAGTAAGAGATCAGGTCAGTACTTGATGAAAGCTTGGGTTGCCAAGGTTAATACCAAGATGATAAACGGGGGCATTGGTCAAGGTAATAAGAGGAGGTGGCTAAGGTGAAGTGTAAGGAAAAATGATTTGACCGTGGAGAAGGAGTTGAAGGAGAGTCGGATTAGATCATTACTGTTTTCACTGAATAATCAATGAAAGACAACTAGATTTTGCAATAGGCGATGTTATTACAATTGTAGGAAAATTGGTTACATTATTAAAGATTACAAATCATTAGCACTGAAAATTTTTGCAGTGGCACCTCCTTCAAGTCAAGATGAACCAAGACTCTATTTTAGATGTGGTACACCGGAACATTTTGCTGGTGATTGTCATGCATTGGAGAAGTACAATCCTTGCCCGATCAACAGCCATGGATTTCTAGAGAAATTTTCACTGTTACTAAGCTCAAAGTGGGGACTATGCTGCCTACCTTTGAAGATTAGATATAGAAGATTCATGACATTGCATTTCGAAGGGAACTATAAGAGCAAATGATTAAGGATTTTCCCATCAATTTTCATATATGTTCCAGATTGCACCATGTGAGCAATCGACTTCTCTATTGAGTTGATTCTAAATACTACGTCAAATTTCAAGACACCCGTATCATATGACACTAATAGAGTTGAAGGAGTTGAGGCCATAACCACAAGGCTGATAGGAGTGGGAACTCATCAAGCCCAATGTATCATCATGAAAGGATTCAAGGACTATACTTGAAATAGATGAACTTTTCCATACAACTCTACATCAACTACTAAGAATCAGATGAGGCAACAATCGAGATCAAGGAGCCATCATCAAAGACTTGAACACAACAACAAAAGCCCAAGTATCTTTGAGAATTGAGTACTGTCAAGTATCACTAGTAGTAGATCAAGGATCGAGACACTCTAGAGAAGTGTTGATGGCAAAAGTGCAAGTGCTATACGTCAAGGGCGTCCTTAAACACAGTGGGGTAAAGCATAGAATCTATATTTCGATCAATACAAAATGGTGTATCAACGTTGTTGGGTTTATCCAAGGATACCTTAGAGTATAAGAAATATTATAGGATCATTTTACAAGATTTGAAGAAGTGTGCTTTGAATAAACTTTAAGGTGTGATTGTCGTTTATGAAGGAGATAACATCCTTAAGCTATTTGATTTGAGGGATTAGGTGCATTAGTGAACTCATCAAGAATTAAGGTGGTTGTTCATTTGGGACAGACCCTAGCACAGACCCAAATTTGGGGTTTCACAAGTCTTGGTGGTCATTATATGATGGTCAGAAGTTTTTAATGGTACTCTATACTAGGTATATGCTCCATACCACCTTTAGGAAAATTATTTTATCTTTAAATAATTAATGTTGACTAATTAAAAAGATCGATTTATGACTAGAGTTAACAGTAATTGTGATTACCTTAGAGTTTTGGATTCGTTAATTAGTAATAAGAATGATCCATTATTAAGGTAATTAATTCTAAAGAAGAAATCTAAGGTGAGTTAAGGAAGTTGGACGAATATTTGGGTAGACCATTAACAATAAGATTTAATAATAATTAAAAAAAATTAATATAATAGATGATATCTTGAACCGAGAGACAATAGAGGTCGGCTAACTATAGAAGAGTGACGGATAGCCACACCTTTAGAGCCATCTTGGAAAAGAACAAAGTGATGATAGGAAAAGTATGAGAAAGGTTGACCTGCACATTTCGGGTAGATTGATACACCTTTGATGGTGGGGTTACAAAGAGTGTCAAGCAAAGAGTCCATTTACCTTCGAAGTATCCAATCCGACCTATCTAGAATGGATTTGTAGTCAAAACAAAAACTTCAAAACAGCCTCATCCCATCACCCGCTTAAAAAAAGAAGTTTGGATTCGAGCAATCCCAAGCTAAGGACAGGCTAATATGGTTCAAATCGAACCAAGGCTGGACTGTGATTAGACAAACATCCTCAATGCTTGAATTCAACTTTTGAGATTAGAGGATTGGTGATGGGTTTTGTAAAAATTTAAACTAACCCTAACCCAATAATTCAGATAATGGAACCAGGTTGTCAAAAACTAAACTATGAACCCCCTAGTCTCCAAAATCACTACAACTTGTAACTCAATTATCTTATGACCCATAACATTTTGACAGATTTTATAATCATTACGATCACTCAAATTTAATTTTGCAATATATAAACTAAACACTAAGAAGACCTAAACTTGTTCTTCAGAACAACTCTTTCTCATAAAATACATTGAAGCTTAATCCTCTAATTCTTTACTATCTATTTTTTTAACTTATTTGTTAAAAATTTTTTCTAATTTGAGTGTTAAAAGATAATTTAAAGAGTTAATTATAACTCTTTAAATTCTAATTTTGATTAGTGATGTGTAGGATCGTAGTTAAAAAGATCAAGAGTCGGTTTCAATATCTACCATACTAAAATTTAAATTTTAAATACTCATTAGATTTAATGTAAGAAGTTTCACATAACTTTATTCACATATTGAGTTTTTAAAATTTAAATTAAAATGAAATAATATTACAATTATATCAACAACGGTCACCATCTCTAATTTGGGATTCAATTGCGGGAAGCAGACGAGTCTTTATTTGGTTAAAAGACCAGAGCTAACATAATAAGCTCCGTTATACATTACTCATGGTTTTATTAGTACTTTATTCTTTACGTGAATAACAATTTTTCATCGACCAACGAGATCCCCATCATCCACGAGGAGATCCTACGGCCTGACAGTCGTTTTTTGCAGAGTATCAAATCAGTCCATGAGAGGTCTAATCGAGATGCGTAATTCAGTAATTTGCTTTTCTGCCGGTCAGGTCTTCTGACCGTACACAACTTCGCCGTCATTTTCACTTCTGAGGGTTCAACACTCTTCCACACATGTCGTAGTTCATTTTATTCATGTTTTCTGGAAACCCTATTTTGTTCTCCGAGTCCCATATTTGTACTTCATCAATCGAAAGGAAATCATTCTTTTCGGAAGACACGAATTTTGTCGGAGAGAAGGAGAATGGTGGGGGCAGCGACGCTCACGGGACTGCGAGATCACCTGAAATTGGCGAGAGAATACGCCCTCGAAGGTCTCTATGACACCTCCGTTATCTTCTTCGATGGCGCCATCGCACAGATCAACAAGTACTCATTCTCTCTTTCATTTCTTTCTAAATCTTTGCTTTTGCTTCTACTCTGTTCATGTTTGCAATAATTTACTCGTTATGTGATTCAAATGTTTGGTTGAGATGTGACGGTAGTGCGGCGATTTTTGTCAGAATCAGTTTTGAACTTAACGGCTGAATTTAGTACAATGTTAGATTAGAGAGCGTGAAAGATGATGGTTCACTAGTGAATTCTTTTTACTTTCTTTTAGCTATTCAGATAGGTGAGTGAGTGTGAGAAGTGGTGGTACTACCTAGTATGGTTTCCAATAACTGCATTTAAGGAAAGTTTTTTTTTTTTTTCACTTACAACCACCATGAAACTAGGGCCATATTCACGCAATGTACTCGATTTATGTTATTTAATTAACAATTGTAAATTGCATCTCCATTTTAACTGCATAGCCTAGGGTTCGCTTCAACCACATTTTTGGTCAAATTTTGATGACTAATGACAAATTACCCCTATCCCTCGCCGTCTCCTTCTATATGGAAGCATATGCTAGTCCTATGATGGGTAATTTGGGAATTTAAATTTTAAAAAAAAAAACCCTTATGGTGTAATAAAAAAATCTGTTTTGTTTGTAATAAAAAAAATATAACTCCTGGCCTTTTACAGCCCTGATTTTATGGGGTTTGTGTGTAAAAATTCCTATTAGTAAACTCGGTAGTAGGAAATTTTCATTCATTTTATTGATCTTTTGTCTGTTTAGCTCTGGTTGCTTTAAATTACTTTATATGTCATGAAAGAAAGAAGTATAGAGGTCTTGGAAGCTTCTTCTTGTTTAACTGGCCCATTGGGAACTGACCATACTTCTGCATTTCATGCAAATAAGAACTAACAACAGGCCTCACTTGAATGTTGGCTGGTTAAGAGAATATAGCTATTTCTAGAATTTCAAGCATCAATTAGTATTACCTTGCTTTAGGAGAGAGAAAAACGATTACCATAGGACAAGGGATGTTCATCAGAGTTATTAGGCAGAGGGTGGTAGGATAAAAACCATGTGGCATAGTATCCAAGGATATGTCTGAGTTTTATCTAACGTAATTGCAAATTTGACATGTTTAAATTTGGGTTGTCGATTGCAGCCGTTTGTTTTTCCTTCATAATTTAATGCCCATGTAAAAATTTTCATATTCCTTGCTGCACTAATTCTTGTAATCTCTAATGTATCTTTCTATTTTGTTTCTTTGAACCAAGAAGGTTACAATGGAGTTCACTTCGATGAATTTGAATCTAGCTTGTGAAGTTCAAATATTTAGGAATTCATTTCAGGATTTTTGTCCATTTGGATTTCTGATGTTGTGGATGCATAGTTTGATCTTATTGATTTTATTTTTAGGCACTTAAACACCCTTGATGATCCTTTAATTCGTGAAAAATGGATGGATGTGAAGAAAGCTATATCTGAGGAAACCGAGGTTGTAAAACAGTTAGATGCTGAGAGAAGGTCTTTGAAGGAGACTCCTGTGGGCAGACGCCCTCCTTCGCCTCCTATTTCTGCTCAATCATCATTTGTTTTTCAACCACTGGATGAGTATCCAACGTCATCTGGGGCTTCAATGGATGACCCTGATGTTTGGAGGCCTCCAAGTCGAGAAACATCAAGCCGAAGGCCTGCAAGGACTGGTCAAGTGGGTGTAAGAAAATCACCTCAAGATGGCTCTTGGAGTCGGGGTTCTGCGAAACCTGGTACAACTAGCCGTGGGCCAAGGGCAACTAGCTCCACTAAATCTAGCACTGGAGTTCGAGCATCACCGACTGGAAAGAAAGGAACTGGGTCTGGCAAAATCAACCCTGCCAAGGGAGATGCAGCTGTGAGTTTTAGCCCATGCCAATCGTGTTGTTGCATTGTGGCATGCTATTGCTGTCTATGTTTTGCATGCTGCATCTAGCTAATGTTCATTTGTTCTATTTATCTCTGTATTTGGAATCTTGCTGCTGATATATGGCGGTAGAATTTGATTCTAGTTATTGTCTCCATAAAAATGGGCATGTTAAAATTCATGTTGTAAGTATACTTAAACTTATGACCGCACTGTGTTTACACTTGTTAGTTTTGATGGATGGGGCATTATAGTAGTTGATTATATTTGATAAGCTGTGGCAGAGCCTAACTAATGTAGTTTCTTTATAATCTATCAGAGAAAAGGGGGCAGTGCCTCATTTAGCAAATGAGAATTACTATTCCAGATGTGGAGGTAAATGTTTGGTAGAAAGAAATTTGGAAAGAACAGGCTCCTCTCCATGTTTGTTGTCGATGACAGAACATCTTAAAAGCAGAACTCTCGGAAAGCATCTTCTCTTGCTGTCCTTTTCATCTCTTTTGCATAGTTGATTTTGATTGATAGCCGTAACATACTTATGGACATCTGTGAACCTTAATTTAGATATGTTTCCTGGTATTAACAAACTTTTCATTGTGCTATATGGTAGCATTGAAAACTTTGAGCCTCCCTGTATTGCGTATCGATATCTAACCTGAGAAACTGTCAGACTGGTGATGCTGAAGCCGGAAAGTCAAAAAGGGGACAGTATGAGGGTCCTGATCATGACCTGGCCGCAATGCTTGAAAGGGATGTCCTGGATTCTAGCCCTGGAGTCAGATGGGATGATGTGGCTGGGCTCACTGAAGCAAAAAGACTTCTTGAGGAAGCTGTTGTCCTTCCTTTGTGGATGCCCGAGTACTTCCAGGTATCTGGCTGTGTTGAAAACGTGATGACGTTGGCGTGGTAGTTATGTTGCTCCATTATGACACGAAAGTCTTGAGTTCAAACAACAAAACTAACCACTTTACAATGTAGGGTAAAGATGTGTATAGATTTTATGGTGTGAGAGCCTGGTGCACTCGTCCTTTTTTAAAAATATTTTATCTTAATGTTGGAATTTGTTATAGGAAATTATGAAAAGGCGATGTGTTTGTCGGATTAATTCTACTTGGTTATAACATATAAAATAAAAAATGCTTGATACAACTGTTGAACCCGCTGTGGGAAGACAATTTGAAGTTTTGGTTGTACTATGCAAAAAAATAAAATAAAAAAGATAGTCAGGTTGTTACTGTCAATGTTTTTTGTTTGCTTTTATGGTTACATTTTCATGTTTTTTTTCTCTTATCTCTCTCCACTAAGAGTTGTCTCCCTCAAAAAAATCTTTAGTTGGAAAAGGTGATCACATTCAACCGTTCCTGGTATTATCTGTTGTCTTCTGACTTTGCATGGACTTATTGTTTTGTCATGGGGCTGTAAGCAAATAACTTTGAACCTAGAGGTATGTAAAGAACACTCATCTATCATCTTCTCCCACCTGGAGACTGAATATATGTCTACGTTAGCAGAATTTATTGCTGCAACCATTGGCATTTGAAAAGGACCTATACTGTATAATGGCTTTATTGAAATATGGGTCAGAGACCTAGTTTTAATATTAACATTGTTGCCAAATGTCATAGGGTCTAATGTTAACATTGTTGCCAAATGTCATAGGGTCTAACATTCAACTTGGTATTCAACTCTCCTTAATCTGTGCATTTGAGTTTCCTTTCCAATTAAAAAGAGAAGGCTTTGCTCCCATGGAAGTTATCCATAGATGATGTTGACTTATCACTATAATGAAATCATGATTAGTTCATTATTTGTGAAATAAATAGACAAACGGTAAAAGGATTCATCTATCAATGACATAAATTTGTCTTCTGGCTAGGGACAGAACAACAAAAGTTAACTCATATGACTTCCAAATTGAGAAAATAACAAATCAATCTCAATTATAAATGATCAGCTCAAAGTTCATTTCAATCCTTGGTCTTATGGAGTCTCATAACTTGTTTCAGCATATTAATCATAGTGATCAGTAACGGTTTCTGCAGGTTTTTTGATCATTAGTATAAAACGGAGTTTGTCATGATGGATTATGGACTTGAAATCAAGGAAGTACAGCAAACAGTGTCATATTGCATAATGCCTACGATCAGTTATTGACACTAGGTTTCTCTATTTTTCAGCCTTTTCAAATAGATCTTAATTAATTCCTCATTGCTTCTCATAGGACCTAACTTGAAATTTTGGCATTGTTACCACAAAATAAAGAAGAACGTTCGCATTTTTATTTCCTTCATATCTTCACTAGAAAAGATGAAATCGAATGATAGAGATAGAGTCAATTATAGCGATCATACGACAATTTCAATTATACTAACCATCTTAATCATAGAAGAGGACTTATGGGCAAGAAAGTAAAATGGATAATTATTCTCTTATGAACTCTGGGAACTTTGATAAATGTGGATTATTTTAAGGCTGTTTCCTTTTTGAAGCTTGTTTGAGACTGTGTGCAATAATAAGCTACTGATAGACAAATGACTATAAATAAGGATTGTTGTTAAGGGCTGAAGAAAATTTTATTTTACCTTAGGGAATCAGGAGACCATGGAAAGGTGTACTGATGTTTGGCCCTCCTGGTACTGGGAAGACACTTTTGGCTAAAGCAGTTGCCACAGAGTGTGGAACAACATTCTTTAACGTGTCATCTGCTTCCTTGGCTTCAAAATGGCGTGGAGAGAGTGAGCGGATGGTCCGATGCTTGTTTGATCTTGCTAGAGCTTATGCTCCCAGTACAATCTTTATTGACGAGATTGATTCTCTTTGCAATGCTCGAGGGTAAGGCTTTAATCATTTTATAATGTATGAGTATTTTCATGTGTGCCCAACTCCCTTGGATCAAATCTGTTATTTTCATGCATTTATGTATATTATCTATGCGCTTATATATATGTTGTTCTCTCCTAATGGTGTGGGATTTCCCTTATTTTACCCAGTTTTTGTTCATCAAGTAAAACCCTAGTAGTCTCTTTGACCTAGTAAAAAAAAGAGGTATACATAGAAAAATTTGGAATGACCTGATAAAAAATGATTTAACTTTGTTTCTACTCTTGAAGGATATTGCACTAAAACAAGTAAAATGAAGACATGTTCATATAGCCTATCCCACTTAGCGGAATTGAAGATTTTGTTGTTTTTGTACAAATCTTCTTGACAAAAGCTCACTAAATTCTCCTTTTTGTCTTCACTCCCTCCATCGATCCTCACTTTTCTCCCCTGATCTTATTTACAAGGAACAAGTGCGTACAACTCGCTGGATGGAACGAATATTGACTTGATAACTTCTGTAAACCTTCACTTTATCCAATTCATAACAATTTTTGGTAACTAGGTACTATTTTATAACAGATTACCCAACGTTAGATAAACTGTCTCCAAGCATTAATATTTCCGTACTCGGTCTCTCTCACTCCTCCACACTTTCAAGTTTCAACAGAGGCTTGAAGGCAAGGCTCATAAACTTTGACAGGAAAATAAAAAGATAAAAAAAAAAATTAAATACTTCTTTGACAACTGAAATATATTCTCTTGAAACAAATTAGTACTGTTTTTTTTCCCTTGAATTGTATTTACCCTTTGAATAAGATAAAAATAATCCATAAAACAAATGGATTCATGGACTAGTTTGGTATAATTTCTTCATTCCTTTTCCATTTCCTCTTTCAGTGCTTCAGGAGAACATGAATCATCAAGAAGAGTGAAGTCTGAACTACTTGTTCAGGTCGATGGTGTAAGTAACAGCTCTGCTGGTGAAGATCGCAAAATTGTAATGGTTCTGGCAGCCACTAATTTCCCATGGGATATAGATGAGGCACTCAGGTTTCTCCAACTTATCCATTTTGTTTGTTTTTATTATTAAAATACATCATCTCTAAGTATTTTTGAGAGAAGTCTTTCCACAATGGTAGAGTTATCACTACATAATTTGGTGGTCACCGGTTCAAATCGTTGAAACGATCTCTTGCATATAATATAATGTAAAACTGTATATAATAGAATTAAAGTGTTCGGACCCTTCCCCAAACCCAAACACCAGGCATAGGGAGAGATGAATTCAACAGGCTGCCCTTTTGATCTATTTGTTTTCTTTTCTGTTCAGCTTTGATTTGCATTCATTTGGGTTAACTGGTGTTAATGGTTGTTGGTGCAACACAGGAGGCGACTGGAGAAGCGCATATATATTCCTCTTCCCAATTTTGAGAGCAGGAAGGAGCTTATACGGATTAATTTGAAGTCTATTGAGGTGAATAAATTTATTTACAAACTCGTATCCTCGTCGCTTATCCTTACAAATAAGTAAGAAATCTTTTTGCCCTAAGTGGTCAGAATTTAAATTTTCAGATGCTTGAAACCTGACTGGCTTTCATATGAGAACTTGTGATATTGTTTTTCTTAATCTTTTTCTTTTCTTTTAAAATGACTGGGTAGCTTTGTTTGATTGTAGTCAAATGGTTGGCCTTTGAGTGCTCTATGTGAATTAGCAAAGTGAATAGTTGGCTTTCTTGTATAGAATGTAAAAATAATGACTGTAGTCTAATAAACTGGAACACTTGTTATTCTAAACCCAAGTGTATTATCTAATTATTCATACCACAAACACAAATAAAATGTGATCAAATGAACAAATGTTAGCAAATATCAGAATGGATTTGTGGAATGAAGCTAGTTAGTTTTAAAGTGCATAATCGTTGAGATGACCAACATTCAGCCGTTTAGAATATCAGTTGTTATACAAGTAGAGTACATGTTAGAAAAGGTGAGTGAGTTGTGATTGTAGGATAGAAAGAAGGAAGTAAACTAAAAAAACTCAAAGTGAGGTGATAGAACATGATTTAAAATTATCATTTCTCCCGGATGATAATATACTAAATTGGGTGAAATGACAAAAACAAATTCATTTATACAGTCAATTTCACTTGAGGAGACTAAATGTTTTGTTGTAGTTGTATATGGATTACTTTGGTGATGTTTCTGAGCTTGTCAGGTTGCTCCTGATGTGGACATCGACCAAGTGGCTCGCCGAACAGAAGGATACAGTGGAGACGATCTAACAAACGTTTGTCGGGATGCTTCCCTGAATGGCATGAGGCGGAAGATAGCCGGAAAGACGAGGGATGAAATCAAAAACATGTCCAAGGATGAGATCTCCAATGATCCTGTCGCCATGTGCGACTTTGAAGAAGCCGTGAGCAAAGTTCAGCCGAGTGTGTCTGCAGCCGATATAGAGCGCCATGAGAAATGGTTTGCGGAATTTGGCTCGGCTTAGACTAGATCGCATGATAACGAGATATCGACAAGCCATCTGTCCCCATATTCTTCCCGGTCCCTTTTTGTGAAGCCATTAGTGTCGTCTCATACTCTCAACGATGATGATTCCATCTTCGTTGTTTAAATGGTTAGAATTATAAGATGAGTTTAATATATTTTAATGTGTTATCATAATTCTAATCATTCAAAATGTCGAGGATACGACTTTTTTATTGCCGACTCTTGTTTCTATTTTGCATGGGGAAGGGGGATGTTGCTCTGTTATCTTATGCATTCCTGATCACTGTTGTTTTAGAACTTTGCCTCGACCTTGTGAATGAGAAAGAAGAGAGTGGGAGAAAAAGGGTATTCCTTTCGTCTTCTTTTACCAATATTATTTACAGAATATCATATTAGGATAAATGATAATATATATCCAATTAAATTATTTATTGGATATTTAGATTTATCGTGTATTATTATGGATAAAACCACAATTATCATAGCGGAATTTCTAAAGTGACAAATTGAGCAAACGATCACAAATAACATACTGGCACATTTTATGTAAAGATCTACCCTCGGCTAATGAAAAAATCACAGGATATTTACCTCTAATGATCTACTCTATTATAAGTAAGGTTATATCACATATTGTAACAGTATATTGTCTGATACCGAGGAAATTCAATAATAATACGTGTGGAATTTGGCTACGTAACTTAAGTAGTAATAACGTTTCACAGGCCACTCTCTGAAATAGAACTCTTAAGACTATATAGCATTAGAGAACAGAAGACACATTACAAATCATGAGAAACAATTGCACGTTAACGTATAAATTTTGAGTCATAAGACTAACATTAAAATGGGAAACTCAAACCAATATATGATCTTTATATGTAAGTACATAAAAGTGATGCTTCCTTTGAACCTTTATATTGAATGAAACATAATAGCTACTTGGTTAGAAGTTGAAAATGATGTGTCACAGGGATTCGAATTATTGTATGAATTAGAGAATCGAGATTTTCTTTCTGAAAATGGATTGAGTCCGGTCTTCGTATCTACAAATCATTATTCTACACACCACAATAAATTAAGTAAGAGGTAAGAAGTATATAGAATTTACTCATTGATATATCTTCCGACGCTCAAATTAGTTATCTTTCTTCTTGATTTAAAAGATTTGGAACAAAAGTAGATACTGAAATTGAAAGAAGATAATGATGAGTGTGAATTAGGACTTTACTCCGCTTGGATGCACTAGTTTGTTTGAGTGTTTTTTTCTTTTTATTTTCTCCTCCTCTCCTTGGTTTAAGAGGATTGTATTTATAGCCTGGGTTCCTATCCGCCCGATGAGTTCTTGAAACTGCTGCATGTACCGAAAGATATTTCAACATAGCTATTAGAGGGCATTATTCTTGGTGCGTAACCGTCGTTTGAATTGAGGAAACTGTTTGATTGTAAATTGCGAAGACCATTTCAGCCATTTTTGGATCAGATTATTTATTGGTTTATCATTATCCTTTACTTTTCAGTAATTGTTTGTCATGATTTAATGTCCCAATTAATATCCTGCAAAATCGTTATTTGGTTGCCCCATTCTGTTTTATGCTTTCTTGTTTCGGTCGTTGACACTTAGGCTTTGTTTTAACTTTAAGTTGGGCTGGTTTATTTTGGATTACACCCAACATGAGCCCCCATGCTTGGAGGTTTGAACTCAAACTCTTAGCATGATATCAATAGGAAGCTAGCTGGTTAGTCATTTGAGCCAATAAAGCACATCTTTGCTGTGGATCTTCTACCAATTTGGAGTCTTATTTGGCAGGAAATTATTCTCTACCATTGTTAACCGTGACTTGATGTCTTTATGAGCTTCGATCTTCTAACTAGCTGGGCCTTTGTTTTAACTATAAATTGAGGGCTTTCTTCAAATTGCATCCCTGTTTGGCTTGTTTCCTGCTTGACTGTGTTATCACTCTTAGCAAATATGTTATTTTTGTAGTTGCCGATGGGTGTAGATGCTAGACCTAGTGGAGGGAATCCTTCAAGTTTTGAAGTCATGGCCCAATGACATGTTCAAAGTTTGTATTGGTTATCCTATTTTATTAAAAAAAAACTATCTTAATGTTTCTCTTTTACGTTCATTCCAAATCCAAACTTGCATATTATAGCGGGGCCCTTACCTCACCGAACCTTGTGGGAGTGGTCCAGATAAATGTTGCTGATGTGGGTGGACGATTTTTATTTTATTCTCTTTGTTCTCACAATACTTTTGATATAACTTGTATCTGAATGTTTAGAACGAAGTGCATTATTATTATTATTATTATTTAGATGATTGTCTTATGTTTTCTATGTTTTCCTCCAAGTTGTATTATTATTGTTCAAAATTTGTACATTGTGAAAGGATCTAATGAATAAATTATCAGCATGAGAACTAGCATTCTTCATATAGCTTCTATATACTTGTAATTTTTTGAACTACTACACTTGGGTGGAGTGTCTGCTCAAATGTTTTGGCTTTGTTCATCTTTTCGTCCATCTGACAATCTAACAACTCAAATTTCTAACACTTTGACGCATGATAATTTAATTCAAAAGAATCTAGAATTAAAATATTCATAGAGTGATTGAACCGACATTTTGATTAAGACTGAACTGTTTAATCAAAATGAATGAAGTAATGTGTTCCAGCGTCTTTCCATACTAGCACGTGTTCCCTGTCATTATAATGACGTGCTTCTTTGGGCATGTCGAAACAGCGTCATCTTAGGCTAAAGTCCTTTTATTTAAACTCCGGCGCGCCTTTATTTTTTCATCTTTTCTTATTTCATCTCTCAACCCAAGTTTGCTTTCTGTTTCTTCTTGTTTCCCATGGCTCTTCGTGAAGCTTCCAAGGGCATTGCTGATATTCCGTCTAGCCTTACGATCGAGAAGGTTATGGATATTTACACAAGGCACAATGTCCATATTACCATTCCTTTCCAAATTTCTTCATCATCTGAGAAAGCTTGTTTTTCGAGACATTACTTTATCACCATATATGAGGTTCATCTGAGGGAGGGCCTCTGCATTCCTTTTGCTAGTGAGCTCCATGAAATATTGGAGGCTCTAAAAATTCCCATTGCATGTCTTCACCCTAATGCCATCAGATACCTGGACTTTTTGTGCTTCTTCTTTTGTCATTGGGGGCTTAATTTAGATGTTAGGGTAGTTAAAGTCATCTTTTAGTTTAATCAGCAGGGTAATTGGATTTCATTCACTCCTAGAAAAGGGTATAGAATAAGTGGAGAGAATCCAAATTTAGTAAAAGATTGAAAGAATTGATATTTTTTTTATCTTATTTTTTCTAACTGGATCTTCTTCAATAAATGAAAATTGACCAATTCTGCTTATACTGGTGAAGTTTTGGAAACTAAGACTTTTATGGCCAAACCATTGACTGAGTTAATAGAGAAAAATGTCCTCGCACTTCGAAAGACAAGTAATTTTTTGACATGAGAGGCACTTGCTGACGTTAACCGGAAGGTTAGCACGGGCGGAGAGGCTGTTGCTGATATGCCTCTCCACAGTCCCAAAAGATAATCAGGGGAGCTTTTTATCCAGGATTCTCTAGAAGTAGCGGCTAGGGAGGCAGGTTCTTCGGTTCTTGGTCTATCCTTTCGTCCTTTTTTGCTAATTTCGAAAGGACGGTTGATGACGCTTATGATGAGATGACTACATTGGAGGTCGGTGAGTCATCTCAAAGGCCAAACTAAATTCTTTTTTCATCAGGCCTCCTAGATTTTGAGGAGGCATCCACATTTGTTCCAAGTAGTGAGGCTTCCTCCCCACTTTTTTGGGAATAAGTGATCCTATTATTCACAACTCGAACAAGGGAAAACCAATTGCTACTCGGTTCCTTACATAATATGGGGTCCCAGTTTTTGTTGGTTTGTCACCCGATAATTCTACTTCCACTCCTCCTGTCATTTGGGTTGTGAAGCCTATCAATAACGAAGAAATGGTAAAGGATTTATCTACCAATAATCATGAGGTTTCAGTGAGGATTCCTAGACCTCGCCGTTTTTCATCAGATGGTCCAGAGGTTGAAGAGGCCTTTAGGTGGATCTCTTGCTATTAAAGCGCCCTAAGGATTTAGATACCTTCTCATCTCTCTCTAGATTCAAAGTTGCTCTTCGTCTCCATTCTCTATCCCTTATATGTTAGAGGACTCCATCCATTTTTAAATCTAAACCATCTCCAGATCCCTTTTCTCATGAGGAGCATTTTGTTCATGGGGTTTTTCTTATTTGCTTCTTCATACATAAACTTTCTCTTTGATATCATTATATCTGACTGAATATTCGGTTTTGTTTGGCAGTTAGGGGAGCTGGTGTGCTTACTTAGGGATGGTTTGCATAAGTGTGTCATCAAAATTGCCTATCTCTTCCCAGCATATATCAATTTTGTGGCACATAAGGAGTAGAAGATTCAGGTTGAAGCTTTGTTGCTGAGGCTGAACGACTCCGAAATCGGGTTGCTTTTTTCATGTCCCCGTACCAAACCCAAATAATAATTAGCATAATTATCCAACTAATTATAATTATAACTCAAATAATGATAGATGTAAATTACACATCAATTATTTCATCTGACCGAAAAATATATATAATAACCAATCAAATCATAAGACCCGAAATACATCACATCCATAAATGACATTGAAACAACAACTATACTATGACGTCGAATTTTACATAAGGAGATACATCTTAAACAAAATCAGAATACATTACATATGTAACAACTGCTACTTGACAAATTATCAACTATTTTATTAATTACAAACCATTGTCCAAAACAATATAAACATAATAAGTTACTATTTAAAAACTAAAATGAAACATCAAATATTCCACAATTCTAATCCTAATCTATTTGAGCAGTTCTTCCTTCATGATCCTCACTTGCAAGAGATTCATGTTGCTAATCTGGAAAGGGTTATTAAAAAATAAAAGTATGACTGAATTAAAAGTTTAATAAGGCATACAAAGTTCATAATTAAACATACCGTTTTTGTTAAATCATTCCAGAATGAATAATAAATCAAATTTAAATGTGATACCATGAATTTTCATGATAAATATGCATAGTTTTAAAATTTTCTTTTTAATTCCTTAATTTAAATGTGCAATACAAATTTTGTTCAAACATGATTTTTTTTATAGAATAATGGCCAGTAGGGCCTTAGCGATTAAAGAGCAAATAATTAAAACCGATTTATATTTATTTTTATACAATCAAAGGTCTTACGTTACTATTTAATACTCGTAGGTGGGCCATCATATATATAACATTATAAATAGGACCAAACACCACTTTTACCTATAGATGATAGGTTTAAACTTCTATTTACCACTATAATATATTAAAATATGTCATAATATACTACCTGTTGATTTCTTACAGTGATTCGATATATAAACAAATAAAAACTCTACATAATTTCACATAGTCCTTANTTTATATTTAAATATAAATCATAGTGGTACGTACTAGGCCCTGATTCCAGTAAATGGGGGATGCCGTGATGTGACTGTCTTTAATACATGTACTGCAGCCGCGTTATACTGGCCTTGAAATGTTGATTCCGTGGTAGATGACTGATTGTTTTATAGTAGAACTATAAATATGTTTTTACTCAAAAATTATTTTAAAATTAAACTAAATTCGTAGAAAAAAAAATTCTTTTTTGTCATAAAATGGAACAAATTTACAGCTTTATTTATATATATACTCTTTTTAAATAACGCAAACAGATTAGAAACCCGAAATATATATGTTAAAAAATACCATCGTTCGGTGTCCTCAGAGCTCAAAAAAAAAAATCTTTTTGCTGGAACGAATAGGACAACACGAATAGCGAGAGTCATGCATGGACAGCTCGCAGGCCGCGCTATAAAGTACGAATCATGAAAGGGCTAAGTTGCACTGCAGAACACATCAACAAAGTCCATCAGAGAGAGAGAGACAGAGAGAGAGAGAGAGAGATGGCTGGTCAGAAGGCTAACGGAAGCTCGGAGTCCGTCGAAATCCCAGAAATAAAGTTCACGAAGCTCTTCATCAATGGAGGATTCGTTGATGCCATTTCAGGTTATCTCTTTCTCTCTCTACGGCTTGAATTAGGAAAGTAGGATCCTAATTCTTTAATAAAAGTAAGATGCCTGCTGTATTTGTGATGGATAATTCTTATATCTACGTCTTTTGTGATCGGTTGATTCAATCTTATGTTAAAGAATTATATTAAAAAAAAAAAGAAACAAAAAGTATTTTCTGAAAAAATTAGGGTGACATGAGGCAGCACCCTTTCTACTCCAACCTAACCTGACACGTTCTCTTGTGAATTCATGGAATTTCATGAATTTTTACTGAATTTGAGTTTGGATAGAGCTCAAAAAATTCATCATTTGTTGAGATAACAGTCGTTTTGCCATACTAAAATCTAAGCCTGGCTCATATATAATAATCAAAACTTTAACTTCAGAGTTTATTTTTATCTTATGGGATGCAGATTTTGGTGCAAATCCATATTTATTGGTGTTTATCTGCACATATATAAATGTACAATTTTATATATTTAAGGTATTTATGTTCACATCTAAGTATT
>JAODPA010080366.1:0-26723 GCA_025585075.1 Nepenthes mirabilis | reverse complement strand
TGATACGCCAAAAATTGATAATTATCGGTCCATATATGCTTTTCTTGTAATGATTCAAAATCAACTTGCATTTATGCTTTAATTTATCTGATGATATACTCAAATATAATATGCCAAATCATGAGATTTATTTGTCTATATATGCTTTTCCTGTAATGGTCCAAAATCAATATATATTGATGCTTTGCTTCTTGCAATGATAAAAGGTAAAGGTGATATGCCAAATCATGAGATTTGTTGGTCTATACATACTTTTCTTGTAATGGTCCAAAATCAATATATATTGGTGATTTGCTTTGTGTAGTGATAGGCAGAAAAGATGATATGCCATATCATGAGATTTGTTGGTTTATATGTGCTTTTCTTTGCAATGGTCCAAAATCAACATTGATTCTTTGCTTTATGCAGTGGCATACTTGAAAGGCCAGTGAACCCTCCAGCAAGATACAAGAAAAGACCTCGTCCCTAACTTTATTTTTTCTGTATGAAGATAAGCAATGAAACTTGATTCCTCTATCATTTCAAAGAAACTAAAATCCTGTCATTTGTAAAGCGCACTGCCAACATGGACGCCACTGTTACCTTTCTTGTGAATTGGATTGGCTCTCAACTGATTAATGAGGCAAGCCTTCTCTCTGGTGTGGAAGATCAAGTCCGCAGCCTCCAAGATGAACTCAAAAGCATGCAGCGATACATTCGAAATGTGGAGGATAGGCAAGGAGAGGATGGAGGAGATGATCAAGTTGCCATATTTACAGCAAAGATTCGAGAGATTTCTTTTTATGCGGAGGATGTCATCGATATTTACATCCTTAAAGTTGGATCCAGAAGCACATTCTCTAAATTTGTATGTTTCTTGTGTAATAGCCTTGACATGCATCGCATTGGAAAGAACATAATTGCAATCCAAAAAGATGTAAAGGATGCCGCTGACCATTTAAAACGATATGGAGATCCAGGAGCAACGTCGAGTTCACAGGATCAGATGAGGCCTCGAGGAAACATCCGTGAAAGCTATCCGCACATTGAGGAGGAATTTATTGTCGGATTAGACACCGACATTCAAGATCTCGTCTATCAAGTCACTAGTCATATGGAGGGTGCAAGGGTTGTGTCCATCGTTGGCCAAGGTGGTATCGGAAAAACTACACTAGCAAGGAAAATATACAATCATAACAATGTAACAAGCCACTTTGATGTCAAAGCTTGGGTTTCCATATCCCAACAGTGGAGTAAAACAAAAGTCCTGCTTGAGATTTTAAGGCAAACTAGAGGCATCAGAGATAATGAAAGGAATTTTATATTAAATATGTCCGGTGAAGAAATTATTGAGATGATCTATAACTTTTTAAAAGAAAAACAATATTTGGTTGTCCTTGATGACACTTGGAAGAAAGATACTTGGAATGACGTCTCCCCAGCACTTCCACGCAACAAGAAGAGCAAAATCATAATTACTACTCGCATTGAGGATATTCCTTCTTATGCGGATCCAAAATGCATCATCTACAAACCAAGCCTTCTAACAGAGGAGCAAGGTTGGGAGTTGTTTTGCAAACTAATTAGTACGCATAAAGATACAAGATTTGAGCATTTGGGGAAGGAGATGACCAGAAAGTGTGGAGGTCTGCCACTAGCTATAGTTATACTTGCCGGTCTTTTGCGTACCAAGAATGGGTTGAATGAGTGGGAACTTGTCAGCGCCACATTCAACCCAAAATTAAGGCAAGTGGAGGGCCCGTCTTCTTATGGGATATCAATCGATCAGATGCTTCAATTAAGCTACAATTATTTACCGCATTATTTGAGGCCATGCTTTCTCTATCTCGCTATCTTTCCGGAAGACTATGAAATTTCGACGAAAATGTTGATTCAAATGTGGATTGCCGAAGGATTTGTGACCGTGGATCATCAATTGGAAGGGAAAGAGACTTTAGAAGATGTTGCGGAAGAAGTTTTGGAAGAATTGATATGTAGATGCATGGTACAAGTTGTCAGAAGAAGTTATACCGGAAAAGTGGAGACATGCCGATTACATGATTTAACACGTGATTTCTGCATCGACAAAGCAAAGAAACAACAATTTGTTAATCTATCTAATCCGGTATCTGAACACTCACGCCGAGTCATCATCAACAGGTATGGCACTTTATTTATTTCTAATTGTCTCACTATTCCAACTCTATTTTCTTATTATTATTTTTTCTTTTAAAAGAAACTTATTGCCTAACATTATAAATATGAAAAACTATACCACATATTAAGAGACCATAATATATTTAGTCACACAGCATACAGCCTTAGTGCAAAAAAGTTAAGCATATTTAGCCTTACAACTTTAGAGTAAGAAATAATTTGATCACCGAACTTCACTTTGCGACTCATAAGTCATCAAAATTTCATATTAAGTATTTTGTATTAGAAATATTTTGCAATATATTATCGTTATTGTAATATTATATTATGGTAATTGATTAATTAATTAGCTGCATACGATATTTTTGTATTTCAACAACCATAAATCTTACAAATGTTTTTAAAATAATTACAGAGCATCAAACTATGATGAGGTGCATTAAAATAAATTAAATATCCTTGTCAAAGACAAATCTATCCCCTCATCTATACGCATTTTGGAGCAGTTTTTCCTAACTTAGTTCATATGAAGGTAATTTGACAAATGGATAATTATGCCCCTTCTAATAATTCATTAAAGGGCTCATGAAACATATATTTTTAAGGGACTCACATAATTACTAACAATTAAATGAAAAAGGTGAGAATAACTAACATTTAACACACGAGAAAAGAATATTAGTATTAATCTTTATTAGTATATCATTAATAACTAGTTTGTTATTATTGACTTTAATCTTTTTTTCTTTTTTTAATTACAGAAGCTCCTTTGATTCAACACAATATCCAAATTCAAGATCTCTCTTAAAATTTGAATCTTATGTGATATTGATTGTGGACTTACAATCAATATGTAAAAAGATGGAGCTGCTTCGTGTCCTAAACCTTTCGAATGTCAAGATTGCCGATGGAGTTTTACCAAAAGAAATAGGAAACTTAATATTCTTGCGGTACCTAGGACTAAGAAATACTAACATCACTTCCCTTCCGGAATCCATTGAAAATTTACGTAATCTATTGACATTAGACTACCGGGTCAAGTTCGTGACAAATTTCAAAGTGCCTGATGACCTATGGAAGATGGAACAACTTAGACATCTCTACTTGCCCTCTTTGGAATCCACAAAAGAATTGAGGTTAGACACACTAACCAGCTTGCAAACTTTCCGTGTCTCGGGGCTATGGGATTTTATGCCAAACAACCTGAGAGGATTAGCTCCGAGCCTACGGGAGCTAAGAGTAGGTATCACGAAGAAGGAATCGCTCGAAGCTCTGTTTGAGTCTCCGTGCATTAGCTCAGGTCATCTTCAGATATTGAAATTGACATGGATAGGGACCTTCCAGCGAGATAGTTTGGAGCGGCTGTACGAACACTGTCAACGGTTGCAGGAACTAAATTTATCGGGAAGAATTACGGAGGGACCGTCACCCCTTCTGTTCCCACGTAATGTCATTGTGTTGACACTAAGGCACAATGAACTCAAATTGCAAAGTTCGATCACGGCAATGGGAAAACTCAGCTTGCTAAAGGCCCTCCATTTAGAATACTTTGCGTATGTGGAGGATCGAATGGTTTTTGATGCCAATGCCTTCCCTCTACTCGAGGAGCTGTCTTTGGAAAGTCTACCCAGTTTGAAAGAATGGCAAGTCGATGCAGGTGCAATGCCGCGGCTAAAGAAGCTAAGCATCGCTAGTTGTCATCAATTGGAAAGGCTTCCGCGAGGGTTGAGACATGTCACCGCCCTACAGAAACTGATAATTATACATATGAATACGGACTTTCGCAAGAGGCTTCAAGGGCCGAATGAAGGAGCGGGAACTGAAGCAGGAGACGGCCACACAAGCATCCAAGTAGGCGAAGATTTCCATATTATTGCCCACATCCCTTCTGTTGAATATCGAAGGTATTTTTAATCAATCGTTCTCTGACTAGTGTAATATGGTATTCCATATATTGCATATTCTCAAAAATGAGTTAGAGGAATAAAGTTCCATGTGAAAAAATTATGAAAATTATGTATGAAAGTTTCATTTATATATATATGCATATTATTCTCTCACTGCATTAACGATTATTTCATAGTATATATATGCATATACCACGAAATGGTATATGGGGTGCCTGCTGCTTTCTGTTAACTGGATCACAAAGAGTTGAATAACAGTCACAAATTGGCTTGCTTTTTTTTAGGGTTATCTTTTTCTTTTTTTTTTGAATCTTTTATGGCACTTTCGGTGTTTCTATCCCTTTGTAGTCTGAATCTACCTTTGGTGGCAGGCTATTTTTTTTTCTGTTTCTGTTCTATTGGTAGGTTTAAAATTTCTGCTCTCACATGTTCTTCCCCTCCTATTTTGCAGGGTAGGTTCTTCATGGGAGGAATTTTTCGAGGTGGTACAATAACAATATTAATCTTTTGTGACAAAATAATATGTCACTAAATTTATCACTAAAACTTGTAGTGACAAAATAATATGTCAATAAAATATTATTTTGTCACTAAATTGTCGCTAAAAATTTGTCACTAAACCTTTAGTGATAAATTTTTATTTTATCAATAAAAAATTTCTTTAGTGATAAAAAATAAATTGTCACTAAATAATATTTTTAGTGACAAAATAATTTTGACACTAAAATACATTTTAAATTTGTCACTAAATATTATATTTAATGACAAATAATTATCACAAAAAGCATATAATTTTACATTTAAATTATATACTTTAATGGGTAAAAATTTAATACAAATATTAAATTCATTTCAACACAAATATTAAATTATCTTAACAATTTAAAAATTCAGATTATGAAAAAATAAAGTTGATGGCGTTGACTGAAAACCGGATGGTGTTTAAGTTGGCAAGACCAGAAGTCGTTAAATATTTCAACTATATCGCTGAGATGGAGAGTTCGGAATGCATTGAAGAATACCAGCAGAAGCTGCCCCGAGCCATTTAAACTCTAAATCTTCTGTCTTCGTGCCGAGAACCAGCAGCAGCGCAGCAGCTTTCAGCCATTTTCAGCAAATCATGCTCCAGAAAACCCGCTATTTTATTATTTCTGCTTCATTTCATGTGACCAGCTCGAGAGATGCTTCCAATGCCCGCGTGCAATGACCGGGAGCGGATGTCAGGTCTGGGCTGGTGTTATGTTTGGGTTGTAAATCTATAACAAACATTCTGTTGTTTATTTTTTTCCCATTTTATCTCATAATTAATTTTATTCTATGAAAAATTAAAAAAGGAATTAAAGATGATGCTAAGCCATGAATGGAAAGCTTAAATCGAAGGTCCAACTATGACTCCTTTAGTTATACCTGTCTCTACTGTTTATGTATATTCTCTCCCTTCTGAGCTTGCTTGAATAATAAATATTATAGCACTGTCGGTTGGACTATTTAATACCTATCTCTATAGAATATCCACTTTTAAAAATTGTAACTCCCACAATGTATTTCTGACATTAGGATTTTTTTCTCATTAAGATATGACAAATTTATCATTATAGGAACATAATATGTGGCGTATATGGGAAAAATGAATATCTTTTATTATTCATGCATAGTATAATACAGTAAATTTAATCAAAACATAAAGGTATCAGTATTTTGATCCGTATAATGTCGATTAATTACGATCACTCACTAATTGTGTTTTGCTATCTATATTAAGTCTAATTAAAATATATCTACACTGTCAAAATAAATGTCTGTCCGTTTTCAAAATAATTGAGACTAATTGAATCAAGCTTATTCTTATTTATTAATAATAAATTGAACAATTGAACTCTAATTTTACACATTAAATTAATAAACGAAGCTCAAAGTAAATTAAAAACCAAAATACTAATATTTTACTATTGATATTAATATCGATTGCTTGAATTTCTATAAAATATCGCTTGTTTAGGCCTTTCAAATCTTCGATAGCCTTTAATAATGATATATAATAAGAGTAATTAACTTTAGAACCCCAAAACTAAAGCTTTATATATATATATATTTCATCAAAATACCTAAAGGACAGTTGCCATTTATAATAAAATTAAATTTTTATGTGAATATCCTAAAATTAGGAACATGAACCAGTTAACTAATTAATTTTTTTAAATACGAAAAAATCAACTAAACATAATTTTTAGCATAGTCATTAGCATCAATCATGCTAAGTTTTAATGACGCATCATTTAAATTATCAATATACAATTGATTCAACTTGTGTAAACTAATAATACACAACAATAAATTATATTTAGCAATACAAAAAACATACATGTGTTATAATTACTAAGGTAAATGTACTTTTTATTCTTTATATTAAGTGACATTATTATATAATGTATGAAGAACATCATCCATAAGGGATGAAAAATAGAGTTAATCTAAATCTTAGCGAAATACAATGACGGTGGAATAGGATCGAAATTGACTTGCCTAAATTTTTACGACTCCTTGTGCCAATAAAATTTCAATAACATCAAAATGATTATTTATAATAGTGTCTCCGATCGATGACAATAGGTGGCCAAGGTCACTGGCTAGGCAGCCCAAGTTCATATCTATGCTTCTCTTATCATTAAACTAATGGGGTATTTGTATACTTTCAGCCCCCCTAAATTTTACAATTAGAGCACATGATCCGGGACCATAGTATTCAATATGATCAAGTGGTCAAGGGTCGTGCTTTGAGGAGGCTCGGCTAACGTAAATTGGTCTAGGACCATCACCAAGTCAACATAGAGGATTTAGTTGGTTACGATAACAATAGCTATAAGGAGTCAGTCACAGTAACTACAACACTTAGGGATATTCTCGTGCAATACTGCGTACTCAGGATAAGATTTATGGGAAGTTGTTTGGCCTTGGTGGTGAGGGCGAAACACACTACTCCCAATAAAGAGTGCTGAAGACCTTAAAAGGTAGGAAGGTTAAGTCGTTGAAGCTTAAAAATTAGCCTTTGTCCATGCTGAAGGGAGTCGTTCCAATTAGCCAATATTTCAACAAAGTTGAATTTTCGTGTGGCAAGATTGCAGAATCTATTCCACAAAATTCAACTACAGAGATAAGGATGTAAAGGACTATTGTTATTCATGGGTTAGGACCTAAATTTATTAGCCTCGTCAAAGCAACCCATAGTCAAACAAGTCCAATAGAATTATAAAACACATTAGCTAATCAAGAGACTCTAGATAAGTGATTGTAATTTAAGTAATGGATGTAAGAGAACTCTACATAAGAGAATATACAATGGGAATAGAAGGCTGTGAGATCAAAGGAAGATGAGGCAAACTCAATCAATAGGCAAGATGGTTCGATTAAAAAAAAAAAAAAGACTGCCAAGAAAATACTATCAACAAGGGGGAGCTCAATCAAGAGATGAAGATGAAAAAACTAATCAGCAAAATTGGCATTGGCTCATAAAAACACCCCAATTATATATATATATATCATCTAATCATAGATAACAATAGTGCATAAGATATCAATAAAGGATAGGCGGATGCACAAGACCTCTTCTATCACAAGCTCTGAGAGGGTATATAATGTGATCATTTTTTCTTGCATTATAAAGAGATTATTTTCATAATTTAAATATATAACCTCCAAATTATAGCGGATAAATCTTCCCTTACACATAGACTCACCCTACCTCTAGTATAGAATATATCAATCAACAACCAAAATCGATGTTGGTACTACACATCATAAGGTCAACAAGTGTACTGGTCACAATCTTCAATGGTAGAAAACTAAGAGCTCCTACTAAACTTACGGCCAGATATCTTATCATATTCATACAACATGTGATTTATTAGTCCCCTTGCCGCACTGCCAAAGAAAAAAAAATAAAAATAAAATATCAATAAAAATATTGCACCTATTCAGTTGCATGTATTCCCAAAAATCCCCAAAAGAAAAAAGAGGGAGGGAAGAATGCCACCACAACCAGCATGCAGTGTAGACAGAGAGAGAGAGAGTCGATTTAGGTGAAGCTTACTCATCCTTAAACTTTTGAATCTTCTCAGAATCTTTCTCGTGCATGTGTCTCTTAAATTGTTGCCTCACCGTATCAACCACAAGCTCTGTACTGTGTTGCTGTAGATTCAATAAGTAAGACAACATAGAGATTTCTATTTCATTTTCCACTAGACCAGAAACACGAAAACAGAATTAGGGAGGGGGGTCTATTTCGCCGGACAATTTTAGATATTTTCTAATTTTTGTAAGTTATTAGAGATGCATTTATAGGAAGATTTCTAATCGATTTAAAGTTGATTTAGGATTAGGAAGCTAGCATCATAGTTAATATAAAATCCTTCTAACATTATGTTGTATTCTAAGCATCTTTAGTATTAGGTTTATGATATTAGTTTATTTTTGTGACAAAATTTAGTTCCAATCAATTTATTTTTGAATCATTTTTATTACTTGAAATCTATCATGATTCAAGGCATACTCATCAAAGATGGAAAAGATCAGATGCTCAAAAACGCTTGGAACACACGTGCGCTGGCGTTCAATCTAGCAATCGAACTATTGGATTCCAAACGTTAACACTTTGCACACAAAACCGAGATCTAATTTCTTCAAAGATCATTTCTAACCCCCTTATTTAAACTCGTGAAAAGATGACACAATAATATATAACAAATAATAACAATAATAAATAACAAGACATAAAATTTTATGTGAAAAATTTATTTAGAAATGAGAAAAAAATTACGGGATTATGAGTCCAAATAATATCCACTATGTAATGAGTTTCGATTATAAAAAAAAAAGTCTAACAGATAAAACAACACAATACATTGTAGTAATAAACTCAATCAATAGAGAATATAAGATGAAAGTGAAGATAATTAATTAAAAAATATCATTCATAATAATAAAAACAACATATCTAATATTAATCGAGAATTGAGCACGATTCAGGATTCAAACGGGTAAGTAAATCCTTCTTTTTTTCTCTATTCTCTCTTTCGCTCTTCTTTTTCTCATAGTGCCAGCACTCAACAACTCAAAGTAATCATAATGAATGTCCTAAAATCTTGTCAGGATGGTTTTATATAAAAAATGGGGTATGAGCGCCCATCAGACGTGGACCTACTACACAAACAGCAAGCGATAGCTCCTTACGTGCTCTTTTAGTTATGGCCTTTCTGAACAAAATATGCATGTACGCCTATTAGGCGCACATTAGGTGCCTTTATTCTGATTAAATAGCGCATATGTTAAATTCAAGCGCTTATCATGTGCTGCCTAAAAAGTTTCTTTAGACGAGTCAAGTCTTGCACAATATTAGACGTACCATTGAAAAATATACCAAATGGGTGTGGGACTCACAAATAAGTGACTCAAAACCCAACAAAAATGCTAAAAATAAGTGCTCATTTATAGTCTCAACTAGCAACCGAATGAGTCACGTACATGCACCATTAGATCATGCACATGCACCAATAACAAAATGGGTCACGAACATACGCTATTAGATCGCGCACAAGCACAAATTAATAAAATAGGTCGTGCACATGCGCTATTGAATCACATACATACGCTGTGGCATTTGAACTAGCATTCAATCCAACATTTGAATGCCAGAGTTCAAACTTCACTATTTCTCATTTTTCTGCCCTAATTTTCTACCTCATTTATAAATAGACATTTTTCTCTTAACTTAATTATTACCCACATAACAAGAGAAGAACATGATAACTAAACAAGTGAGGAGAAAAAGAGAAAACCTTTTACATGAGTTATGGTCCAAAAGACAATGTTTTCTTGTCCTAAAACCATTCAACCACCATCTAAGACTACAAACTTGTGAACCTTGAAATATCCATCAGTGGCTTAGATCCTAGAGTTCCAAAAATATTTGTTGTTCTTAAAGCAATAAAGTCTAAGAAAAGATCAAATGGTGTCCAAATCCACTGCTAAGAATTAAATCTGATGAATTCTTCTGTAGAGGTCACGTGTCAAGACTAAATCGACTAAGGCTTAGTACGTCTGTATAACCTACCCAGTGAGTTTTAGCACGTTTATACTATCTGATCTGTGAATTGGCTCTTTTATAGTATATTTACTTCAACTAACTCTAAAAGCTTGGTAAATTTTACTCAAAAATTATTTGGCTCTCGACATTTTCCTTCTTCACCACATCTTGTATTAATTTATTTTTACTCTTTATTTACAACAGAGGCCTTCGTGTCTAGTGTTGAGAACAATGATAAATTTATTTTATGACATGATAAAGACTTTGATAAGCCTGATTAGTCAAACTCCAAATCAAAAAATTACTTCACCTTCAAAAGGCGTTTAATAAATCATATCACGATAATCTCATGACAAGACAAACAAATAAAAATCTTTCAAAAGAGTTAAAAGAACAATAATGTGAGGAGAATTTTTTGAAAGATTGGTTGTCCAGAAATGAAGATGCTCTAAAAATCTTGTATGATAATAATCTTGTTCTTAGGGACAAGATAAATTATTTAAAAAATGAACTCGAAAAAACCAAGGCTTGATTGATAATATTCACGAAAATTACAAAAAACTTAATTATATGTTGTGTTAGGCAAAATGATTGGAAATAAGAATAGGCTTGGATTTCGTGAAACCAATTCTCAAATGTCCCTCCTAGCAAAAATTATTTTCAAAATGGCTACCAAGCGTAGCATAGAAAAGGAGGTAGAAACTTCAGTTCAACCAGAAAATAAGCTCGATTAAGCCCCTCCTTAAAGTTAATCCAATATTAACATTAAAAAGGCTCTCTCCAGTAGAAAGTTTGTCCTCACATATACTAGTTGTAGATAGGGATGACATATTTGCCCAAACTATGTAAAAACCATGCAGAGTCACCATCTCAATCAGCCCATTAAAGCGTATAAATCTTCTATTTTCTTTAGACCAGGACCCACTTGTCATAGTTGTCATGCCTTTAGTCGCATCTGCCCCCAGTATCCTCCACTATGTTCTAATAAATCTAGCCATATCTTTAACATGAGACTTGGACAAGGGTGACTAAGAGAAAATGATATCTCATCCGAACTATAAAAAAATAATTAAGAATGTTGAGTATCAAACTAAAAAATCTCATCATGTTCCCTCTAAGAAGATGCATAGATTATTCTCTCATGTGCCTCACTTGCCTTCGAGATTTGTCCCTATGTATTATTCATGCAGCCAATATGGTCACATTCGGCTCCATTGTCATAATCCTTCTTATAGGAAGCCTCAAATTAGATCCTCCTAAGAGAAAAGGCTTACACATGAAGTGGAATGCCTAAGAGAGATGTAATTGAGTTTGACCATGATCATCAAATGTAACTTCAAAGAAAATAGGTTTGGTTCATCTCATATGTACTCGAACTGGCCAACCCATTTTTCAGAGAAATAGGTTTGGGTCAAGAAAGAGAACTTGGCTTCTAAAGCCAAGGTATCTTGTGCGACTCATAGGTAACTCTCTTATGCATTATTAATATAAATTAGGGTGTATTTAGAGTAAAAACATGCATTTATATTTTGTTTTCAATAACAGCCATTTGTTTAAAAATGAAAAGATTTGAAATTTCAAGAACTTTTTGACAATGGATGAATGATTTAAAATTTTCTTGAAAATGAACAGTTTCTCATAAATTAATTGAGATGTGAATTTGTTCACTCACCTTATTTTTGTATTTTTTTCAAAATGGATTTGTCGTATCCCGTTCTTTACACATATTTACTGCACACACCATACTTTATTAATTGAGAACTTGACCACTTTTGTGTGTTTTGAACCAATAATTTTAAGTGTACTTGGACCACATCAAAGATGAATTGACCTTCAATTGATTGAACCGAAACTCAAAAAATATGCACAAAAAAAAAAAAAAAAGAATTTCCTCAATGCTAGGACTCCCATTTAGGGGAAGCAAAATTGTTGCAATGAGTTATAGGCCTTACTAGTGTTAGATTGGACTTTATCTCTTAGGTTCTCCAAAATACACTTGAGATTTCAATATCATAGCTAGATTCTTCCACAATTTATGGTTTTGAGGTCTCTTAATTATACACGACGCTTCGTTATATGAACAACACATTGTATACCTATTCCCATTTATTTTGCTCACAAAATAAAGTGCTTGAATTTTCTCATAATCATTAAATTCATGAAAAATTTTTATTTGAACAATAAATTTTACTGATTTCACTAACTGTTGTTAATGATTTTAGTATCATTTTTATTATTGGTCAACTCATCTTGCATCCTATACATATCATTGTGGCTAAGGTGGTTTTTCATCAATGCTCAAAACGATGTTCAAAAATAGCTTTAATGATGACATTCGAACGCCACGGCTCTTTTAAGTCACCAAGACCCCTAACCGCATGCGCATCACCTCATTTTTTCTCTATTTCTCATGCAAGAATGGCTGCTTCTCCTTCTCTCCTTCAATTCACACTCATTTTTTCCTTAAATCTCTCTTAAAATCCATAAGTTTATCTCATTATCCGGTGAAATTTTCAAGTGGTAAGTCTGACTCTTAAATAGCCACCCCCTAGCAATTTGCGTCAAAAAGAGGAAGATGTGTTCATTTTGAGTGAGAGATATGCTGTATTTTGATATATATACCTACGGTTGTACTGCTATATTTTATAAGGGAAGAACATTGACATTTTTACTGATTGTGCCTATGATGAGTATTATTCTAGATCTTGACAATACTACTAGTCATGGTAATGTATTATGCTCTACGATTTTAATACTGATATATGTTTAATGCACTATAGGCATTTTTTTAGTAGTGTTTGCTTTGTAGGTAAATAGGTGTATCAAATACTACATGTTACCAGCATAATGTTCATCTCTAGTATTTGTATGTTTGTCTTATAACAAGTTCTAATATAACGGTGATTAAAACTTATTTTTATTTATATAATGTAAAGAGTTTTCTCACAAAATTGACAATGGGAGAGATTATTAGGCATATATTGTTAGCTTATTTCTGTAACAAAAGTTAGTTCTGATCATGTTGTATTTGAGTCATCTTTATTACTTGGGATCTATCATGACTTAAGACATACTCATCAAACATAAAAAGAATTGGATGCTCAAAAATACTTGGAATGCACATATAGGCACTGGCTTTTGATCAAGCATTCAAACGCCAGAAATAAGTGCTTATTTGCAGTCTTAACTAATAACCGAATAGATCGCGACGTGTATCATTGGATCGCGCACGTGTGCCAATAAGAAAATGGTCACGCACATGCTTCATTGGATCGCAAACATGCGCGAATTAACAGAATAACTCACACACATGGGCCATTGAATCGCATGCATGAGGTATAGGATTCGAGCTGATAGTTAATTCAATATTTAAATGCCAGATTTCAAACTTCACTAATCCACATTTTTGTGCTCCAGTTTTTAGCCTTACTCATAAATACTCATTTTTCTTGATTTAATTGTTACCCATGTGAAAAGAGATGAAAATAAAAGCTAAATAAGGAGGAAAGAATAAAATCTTTCCGTAAGTTATATTCTAAAAGACAAGGTTTTCTCGTTCCGAAATGATTCAACCATTATAAGACACTTATTTCAAACTTGTGAGCCTTCAGAGTTTCAACGGTAGCTTGGATCTTGAAGTTCCAGAAGTATTAATTGTTCCTAAGGCCTAGATGTAAAATCCAAGTGAAGATTAGAATGTATACAATTTCATTATTAGGAAGTAAATCTGAGAAGTTCTTCAATAAAGGTCACACGACAAAAGTAAGTCAATTAAGGGTTATGAATTTATACCACCTGATATGTAAAATAGCTTTTTTATAATTGATTATAAAAAACAATTGATTTTATTAATTTATTTCTATAATTTTATTATTGCGTATATTAGTAATGTTCAATAAGTGGAATTGATATTTTAAATTCACACTATTTAAAAGCAAATATTCTTTACGGGTATTGGATATTTACATTAATTAGTCTTCCACAGCGTAAATGGTCAAAACTATAGTCTTCAAAAATTATCCAATTTTTCTATTTAGTTTATAAATAATGTTAATTTAACTAGTTTAATGTGACCTATAAGGTCATTACTAAGATTCTTATTTGGTGGAATATAAACTGAGTTTCCAAAAACCAGTGTTTTGTCTTCATCGGTAGTTCCCTAGGTACATAGTTTCCCACTAAATTATAATTAAGAGATATTAGTAGAAACAATAATTAAGAAATATTAGTAGAAACAAGTCCTCTAGCAAAATCACAGATCAAATCATATCAAAAAATCAAACAGGATAAACAGCTAGAGACCTTAACACCTCCCATTTTTTCTACTTTCTGAATAAACTCTTTGCAAGTCCTTTAAAAAAGAAAATAGAAATAGCGCACCTAGTAATCATCCCACCATAAGTCCAAGAATATTTCCCCAACATCCACACACTCATAGTAGAACTCTTCATCAATGCCGGTTTTGAGCCGAACCAAACCTATTATTGCAACCAAGAAACATCTTAAAGATGCTTGCCTTTGCAACGACAAATGAAGACAGCAAGAACCTTCTCCTATACTATATTTAATATTAGATTGTCATTGCATATCCATACAACCTAAGAAATCATTATACCATATTCCTTTTCATCCCTCATCCCACTTATGTTTTATGTTATGTCATCCCTNTAATTTATTTCTATAATTTTATTGTTGCGTATATTAGTAATGTTTAATAAGTAGAATTGATATTTTAAATTCGCACTATTTAAAAGCAAATATTCTTCACATATATTGAATATTTACATTAATTAGTCTTCCACAACATAAATGGTCAAAACTATAGTCTTCAAAAATTATCCAATTTTTCCATTTAGTTTATAAATAATGTTAATTTAACTAGTTCAATGTAACCTATAAGGTCATCACCAAGATTCTTATTTGGTGGAATATAAACTGAGTTTCCAAAAACCAGTGTTTTGTCTTCATCAGTAGTTCCCTAGGTACATAGTTTCCCACTAAATTATAATTAAGAGATATTAGTAGAAAAACTAATTAAGAAATATTAGTAGAAACAAGTCCTCTAGCAAAATCACAGATCAAATCATATCAAAAAATCAAACAGGATAAACAGCTAGAGACCTTAACACCTCCCATTTTTTCTACTTTCTGAATAAACTCTTTGCAAGTCCTTTAAAAAAGAAAATAGAAATAGCGCACCTAGTAATCATCCCACCATAAGTCCAAGAATATTTCCCCAACATCCACACACTCATAGTAGAACTCTTCATCAATGCCGGTTTTGAGCTGAACCAAACCTATTATTGCAACCAAGAAACATCTTAAAGACGCTTGCCTTTGCAACGACAAATGAAGACAGCAAGAACCTTCTCCTATACTATATTTAATATTAGATTGTCATTGCATATCCATACAACCTAAGAAACCATTATACCATATTCCTTTTCATCCCTCATCCCACTTATGTTTTATGTTATGTCATCCCTATTGAAGTATGGTTTACACTAAAAGCAACTATGAGCACCTTATAATTTTCACTCCACGAATAGAGTGATTAAACAATTAGGCCGCTGTTTATGCAAACCTAGTGGAAAACAAATATCAAAAGAGGCATTACCAACGTAAGTTCTTACCAGATGTTTCATTTCTTCAATAAAACCAAGGATGCTGAATCACTACTTATCACCTCCATTGTAACTCCTTAAGATCAATTATTAGGAAAAAAAACTCCTTAAGATCAACTACAGAAGAAATAAAAAATTAAAAAATAAAAAATAAACTCATGAAGATAACAGTTGTCCAATACAAACAAATGTGGGATTAGTCCCAACTACATATAGACTTGACTAGTGACAACTGATGATGCATGTAGGTAGCACAATCGCAATAAAATAATTTCTTGAATCTTTTTCTTCCTTTATTTAAAAGCGGATCTTCTCAAACTTTACTTTCTTATTCAAATCTCAAGGACAAGCAGCAATGCCTAAGGAAGGGAGGAAAGATGGAACATTTTTAAAGAAGATATAGTGCATTGGCTTCATATTCAAAGTTTAGAATGGATTTTCTATGAAAGTGTTATTACAAATTGCTATCAGTGAGCCTAATTCATCTAACATTTTATTGAAGATATTACGTCAGTTCCCTAATCCATCCAAAAGAAATGATAAAACTAATTTGCTGTTAAGGTCATAAAAACATTGGCTATATTTTGCTGATGGTATGCGAATTGAAGGGATTGGAATGCTCAATCATGATTGAATGTGCACATTCAAGAACATCCACTCCAACTAAAACTCTAACATAGGTTGTGGCGATTCCGACCTCAATGAAATTTCTCAAAAAAAGAGTATGAAAAAAAGGATCAAGAGGATAGAACGAACTGCATCAAAAAATCCAAAAAACCTTCATATTTGAACTGTGTTTCTTTTAATGATCTGAATGATAATAATCTTGCAAGGGTTTCTTAGGATGAAATAATAATTAAATTCTCTGCATTTATAGTTTGTCCAATGGACATGGGTTTTAATACAGAGTTCCCAAGCCAATGAAGACTATGGATACTCATCTCCCTGAAATTGACAAAATTTCCCTGGCGAAGTGTTTCACAGTGTCAAATGAAGGAAACTTTTCTGTTAAGAGCTGGGCTACTGAGTCGAAGATGGATGAAGCCAATGAGTTCCTGATCATAGAGAGCACAGGGATTAGAACAGATTGTTTGCAAATAATAGAAATATAAAATAGGGTTCCTAAATTCCTTTATTTCCCAGGGGTGAATGGGGAAGACGAGGCTGTGGTGTCTGAAAAAGAGTGAAAATTGACAGTATTCAGCTGAAAATCTGGGTATTTTGAGTTTTACATCCACTTAAGCTTTCGTGAAAAGGGCTTGGGGAGATGGGATTAAGATTCCTCAAGTTTGTATGCTTTGCAAAGGGGTTTTCCTTTTAACTTTGCTGATGGAAAAGTAAATCTCAGAATCTTTATGGTCTTTTGATGGAAAACTTTCAGTGTGGAAATAGTGAAGTGTTAGACACTCACCACAATTTCTTCAAAATAGTCCTTGTATGAATTCAAGTGCCTCGTTTGCACTTCCATATGTAGACAGACAACGCCTTCAGCAAACTTGGATTTTTTTTTTTAATTTTTGGGAGTTCCTTTGGCTGCAGATAGTCCAGCTGCAAAGGAGGAGACATAGGATTATACCAAGCTCTTTTTTGAAGTGGAGATAAATGCAAATTTTCCTGAATCCATCCCATTGTGGCACCTAATGGTTTTATATCCTGTCAATCTGTTGTATGAATGAAAGCCAACAGCAAGCTCTAACTTTCACAAGTGGGGGAACCCAAAAGAGGTTTTTTCATGTTTCTGGTTGCTAGCAAATGAGACCAGAAGCTAGGGCTGCCGATAAGCAGAGTGGACTTCAGAAGGTGGGGCATGCTGATTCAGATACTCATACGGAGGCCTAGTGATCAATCCTATTTTTGCCTTGAGGCAACAGTATGAGGCCTAGCTTTAGGTCCAATATAAAATCAGTGGCTCAAAAGGAGAATCCCAATCAAAACTCTTTTGCTTTGTCAGGTGAGTTGAAGATGGGAAATATTGAGTCAACTCTAAAATCTATGCAGACATCTGTATAAGGCAGTACAGATAAGTTACAAAGGACTAGGACTGTTATCTGTATAGATAAGTACAGATAAGTTATACAGTCAACTCTAAATATTGAGTCCAATTCAAAGGACTAGGATGGAAGAGATAAGCTATAAAGGAATGGTTAGTTTACTTGGTGGGTCTAGTTCAATTGAGAAATATAAAATTTCGTAGGTTAATCTTCATGGCAAAACTTTTTCCAATAGATTGAATGGTTAGGAGGTTCATCACTTGTAAGAAATCTCGTTAAATAAGGCAGTACAAAGCTTCCCATGAATGAAGTAATAAAGCAAGCAAATAAACATTTATAGATAAATATCATCCATATAATAGATGCATCAGTTGAGCTGCATTATCTCATCTCTCTATTGAGAATGGAGAAGAGAAGGAAGACTCTACTCTCCATGCATAAAAGGCCCATGGCAGGGGGCTTTCATTAGCTAAAAATAGGAATTTCGGGTCTCTTCTAAATCCAGAATTTTGGGCCTCTTCTGAACAAGTAAATGATAAAATAAATAGGACGATTATTAGAAGTAAGGGCCCCCATTAATATTTTTTCCCCAAAAAATGTCGATTATGTTGTAGATCATATTCAAAGGAAGATGATGGTATGGATGAATGAGTTGCTTTTTAAATTGTATTTGTAAGATTTTCTGTTAAGGGCGATAAAGTTTTATTTTTTACTTTGATAGAAACTAAAGTCAAACTCAATAAAACTACTGCTGAGTTAACAGGGCTGCTTGTGGTTGGGTGGATTAACAATTATGCTAGTGCCTCTAATTGTAGGATTGGCAACATGGAAACAAATTATTCCAGGGATTTCATTTTTATTCTCAACTAATCAAATCATCCATTGTGCTGAGGCTCATGATGGTTTTTTGATTGCTTTCTATCATGTGCCTGAGACACTGTAACGCTGAATCTCCCACAAGAAAAAATCCTTATGGGCATGTATTCAGCAACTAGGTCCAGGGATTCAATAACCATTGATCTTGGGTTTGTCACGCTGGTGCTCATAGAGTTGAGAATTTTGCTAATTTTATACAGACTGCTAGCTAGATGAGATTAGAAGTACTGGCTGCACCTTTGCTTGGATAAAAAAGGCAAGACCAAAACACTCAGAATCTGATCCAGGTTTAATAGAATCTATGCATATTCAAATGAATTTATGAAGTATACTGCTAGTGAGGTAGATTAATTGACGACATATATATCATATTATAGCCTTGGAGATCTCTCCATCTAGCAAGAGGAGAGCCTTGGCAAAGGAGGAATGGTTTGTGGATTATACTGCTCTTGAGGTAAATTAGTAGGAAGCAGGTAACGCAAATCATGCGCTAGAGATTTCTCCATCTATCAAGGGCGAATTGACTAACCAAACACACACACCCACACACACAAATATATATATAAGATTAATCGAAGAAAAGCATTCAGATTTCTTAACGTGTGGATTGACCATGACTTCATATCTACAAGGGTGTGGGAGAAGGCTATTCAAGGAACAACATTATTGTCATTAATTTAAGAACCTAAATCATGAGTTGAAGCAGCATAACACTGGGTACACGTCCTCAATGGTAACAGAAGCCACATCTGAGCTGATGGATGCACCAACGGAATTGAATTAGAACGGCCATGACACCGTACTTACAGCATAAAAGAAGTGTAAGGGTAAATTTTTTTATTTTGGACAAGGCTGAAGAAAGCTTCTTAAAACTAGTTGGCTTCAAATCGGAGATGCTAACACATCTTATTTTCAAGCTCCCTTAAAAGCTAGAAGGCGCGTGAATCATATTAACTCTATCTATGATTGAAATGGAGTCAAGCTGACAAACAAGAAAGAAATAAAGAAATGACGAGATCTTATAGTTTTATGGTGAGTTTCTGGACAATAAAGTTCGCACTACTGATATCAATCCTTCCATCATCTAGAATGGTCCTTTTCTTATTGCACAACAGCCATAATCTCTGATGGCACTTGTCTCAATCGAAAAGAATAAGACTTTCTTTTTTTCATGCCTGAAGGAAAATACCCTAATTGATATGGATATCAATATATTGCAAATTTCTTTATGAAGACCTAGTGCATCATTGGTGATGATATCGAGGTAGCAGGCAACGATTTTTCAGGACATTTGAAACGTTTGCCTCCAACAAATGCCACATCAAGTGTCCTTGTGCCCAAAGTTAATTCCACTTCTACAATGATTTTTTTGGACATTCGAAACTTTTGCCACCAACAGATGCCACTTCAAGCATCCTTATGCCCAAGGATAATTCCTCTACTGAAGTCAGTAACTAAAGGCCTATTTCTAGCTACAACTTGGTTCATAATTCCATTATAAAGATTCTAATGAATTGGAAGCAAGATATTATCAGGCATGTACATTGTGACTTCAAGCAATATTTATAATGGGTGGAGGTATACTCAACATTAGCATACTCAATAGTAAGCTTGTGATGTATTATAAAAGCTATAATATCTCCCCTAGATGCATGATCAAGTTGGACATATAAAAATCCTATGACTAAATCAGCTAAAAGCTTTTAAGCAAGTTTTAAGAGAGTGAGCCTCAGCACAAGATAAGTTTAGTCTATTATGACTTAGATATCATGGATTTAACAAATAGAAATAACGTTTTTGCAATGTAATAATAAGAATGTGTATACCTGATCCTCCTCAAACCTCATAACAATATGAGAGCCTCAAGTACTAGGCCACCCCTTTTGTGGTTTTATTGGCTCATATTGCTTGTTCAGTTTCTTCAATGTCCTATGATACACATCAGTTTCCAAAGTTCTCAATATGTATAAATTGGGCTCTTCATTGTTTTTTTCAAAGTAAAGATATGCCTTAGACAACGGTTTCCCCTTACCTATTCATTCTTCCAATGTAATATTATCAAGGAAACCGAAGATCCTTGTCATAATGTATCTTTCACTCTAAATTCTCAAGACTCAAGATTACTCACTTTCACATTTTCTGACTTCTTATCTAAAGGTTATTTAGGTTCTATTAGCCTTCTCTTGATTGCTTTGCTGACTTTTCTGCCTCAAGTCTAGTTGCTAATGCCTTGATGAGTAGCATTTGTACTGTTGGATCAAATTCTGATGACTAGCATGATTTTTCTCATAGTTGGGCAGGACTTAAGGTGAGGATACTAGGCATTATTTGATGTTTGAGGTTTCCTGCTACACAATGTAAGCCTATTGTGGATAAGGTGATAGCCAAGATGACTAGCTGGTCTGCTTGATTCTTATAATATAGAGGGATACTTCAGCTCATTGATTGTCCTTAGCTTCAAGTTTACTAGGTGAGCATCTTTGCATTGCCTCAGAAGGAGTTAAAAAGAAACAGACGTACATTGTAGAAAGTTTCTATGGATGATAGGCTTCTATTTCAAAGAAACCTTAGAACCTGGAGTGCCAGATACCCTAAGAAACAGTGTGGATGGAGATCAAATCCAGTCTCCTTTGGATGTATGTTGCAATTGCAAAACTACTGTGGAGTGTCTCAAACAAGTAAGATGGCTTATAAACCCACCCAGTAGTTCTACTAATTACTTAAGGAGTTGCACTCCATGGGATGCAGAAATTAAGGCCTCTCATTCTTGGGCATGGAAGATGGTGTTGAAAGTCAGAGACAAGTTATTATTTACTTGAGATTTGATTACTACTGTTCGTTCTCATCTTGATTAGTGTATTGTTAGAGGCCAGTTCATTATTTCAAGAGCATATGACTCCTGTAGAGGGATAAAAAAAAATATAAACAGTAGTATTACTATATGCACTAAAATTAATATACCCAAACATTCCTTCCTTATTTGGATTGCTGCCAATCAGGGATTGCTACTAGAGACAGTGTTGAGATCCATTCTCTTTTCAGAAAAATTCATCTATTTTCTACAACCAATAATAGTCCTAGGATCACTTCTTTTAAAAAAAAAAGGTTTTCTCAATCGGTTTGGGTGGGGAATATTCTGAGTGGCCTGGGAAAACCAGATTGCCTTAGGGATAGATTGAGGACGTTATAGAATATAGTCCCTTTGGATAAAGAAATCAGATAAAGATTATGTGACAAAGCTATTTTTGTTGCAGATAGATCCGCATACAGTTTGAGAGGAGTCAAAGGATATTCCAGTCGAGTAGAAGAACTTATGCTGGGATTTTAAATTGATATAAATTTCAAATCCTCACAAGAACTATCAGCTTAAGTTGGGGCATGATGTTACTTGCAAATTATTGTAGTTTTGGTTGTTCTAATACTTGATGCTTGGACTTCCTCGGTGTTCTTACCCTGATTGTGAATTAATTAAAAAATTAAATAATGGTCAATACTGGCCATTTTCTTTACCACCAAACCAAACAATACAAGAAACTACTTGCACTGAATTCATCTCAAACAACTTTAAGTTAGAGCATGGCGGGGTCTAAGGTGCCAGAAGTAACAACTACTACATCAGACCGCACAACATAGCGAAAGAAAGCATCATAAAGCATAAAATCGAAATAACAGAGAACAGAGAAGGAAAGGGATTACAGCGCACCATATGACCAACATATTTAGCTCGTCGGAGACATTCACGGTAAAGTTATAACAAACAAGGATGAATTAAGATCTCTAACAAGAAGTGAAAACAAAGATAACAAAGAGCGGAAAATAATGATACAAACCCTTATGACATTGTTGGCGAGGTCGGGAGGCAATGCAGTTTGCAGGGACGGCATGAGTTCCTTCAACCCTTATCCCAATCCTTATCTACAAAAGAGAAAAAAAAATCGTATGGACATTTAATCAAACAATTTGTAATCAAGCTCAATTTCCCCAGGATAAGAACCAGGTCAAAATTTCCTAATAAGTGAGGACTCTGAGATAAAAATACGGAAGGAAAATTCATCAGAGACCATGGAGAAGGGTTGGGAACATGGGGGATGGTGAGAGAGAGAGACAAAGAGAGAGAGAGACGCTCCCCAAAATGAAAAACCAGTCGAAGTTTCAGTCTCGCAGAGCAGTTGTGTCACCTAGCCGAGGGGTACCGTGAATTGGTTTCCAGATTATTAAATAGATTTAAATTTAATAATTTAAGTTTTTCAATCGAAAAAACAAACTAAAAANTGATCTGAATGATACTAATCTTGCAAGGGTTTCTTAGGATGAAATAATAATTAAATTCTCTGCATTTATAGTTTGTCCAATGGACATGGGTTTTAATACAGAGTTCCCAAGCCAATGAAGACTATGGATACTCATCTCCCTGAAATTGACAAAATTTCCCTCGCTAAGTGTTTCACAGTGTCAAATGAAGGAAACTTTTCTGTTAAGAGCTGGGCTACTGAGTCGAAGATGGATGAAGCCAATGAGTTCCTGATCATAGAAAGCACAGGGATTAGAACAGATTGTTTGCTGTTAGAGACATTTTGTCTAATTGGCATATTCCGTGACCATATGTATCATTATTTTGATGTCGGGTTGTGGGTTGTCGGGTTAAAGTTTGTTCCGTCCGCCCTCCACACGCTCGAGCCCGCCCAAAGGCCGCCCGCTCGCCTTGTGCCCGCTAGCGGCTCGAGCCTAAAAACCAGAACCTCTCCCGCTCGCTTCATGCTCGAAGGCCGCTCGAGCCGAAATCCCAGAATGGAGCCCGCTCACTGCGCGCTCGATCCCGGCTCGAGCGCCCGCAGGGTTTCCCACGAAACCCTACGGCCGCTCCAGCGGCGGCCCAACGGGCAGAATTTCAAACGTGATTTTTGGCTCTTTTATAAATATTGGCTTATGTTTTTGAAACCCTAAGGATGCCATAAGCTCTCTGTCAGATTATTTTGAGCCTCCAATTGAGAAGAAAGCTTTACATGCTTCAATTGCTTTAGCTTCTCTTGAGAAAACCAAAAGACATTCTTTGAGCTTCATGATCTAAAGTGTTTTCTCATCATTTTTCTTTTACTTTTTCACTTCAAACTTCCATCCTTCTACCTGCGTTGGAGACGTTGGNTTATGCCCCTTCTAATAATTCATTAAAGGGCTCAGGAAACATATATTTTTAAGGGACTCACATAATTACTAACAATTAAATGAAAAAGGTGAGAATAACTAACATTTAACACACGAGAAAAGAATATTAGTATTAATCTTTATTAGTATATCATTAATAACTAGTTTGTTATTATTGACTTTAATCTTTCTTTCTTTTTTTCTTTTCTTTTATTACAGAAACTTCTTTGATTCGATACAATATCCAAATTCAAGATCTCTATTAAGATTAGAATCTCATATGAAATTGACTGTAGACTTACGGTCAATATGTAAAAAGATGGAGATGCTTCGTGTCCTAAACCTCTGGTATGTCAACATTGCCGATGGGGTTTTACCAAAAGAAATAGGAAACTTAATATTCTTGCGGTACATAGGACTCAGAAATACTAACATCACTTCCCTTCCGGAATCCATCGGAAATTTACGTAATCTATTAACTTTAGACTACCGGAACATGTACGATACAAATTTCAAAGTGCCTGATGTCCTATGGAAGATGGAACAACTTAGACATCTCTACTTGCCAGAGGGCTTTTTCCAATCCACAAAAGAATTGAGGTTAGACACACTAACCAGCTTGCAAACTTTCTGTGTCTCGACGCTAGAGAATTATATGACAAACAACCTAAGAGGATTAGCTCCGAGCCTACGGGAGCTACGAGTAGGTATCGAGACGAAGGAATCGCTCGAAGCTCTGTTCGAGTCTCCGTGCATTAGCTCAGGTCGTCTTCAAATAATGGAATTGACATGGACATGGACCTTCCAGCTAAAAAGTTTGGAGCGGCTGTACAAACACTGTCAACGGTTGCAGGAACTAAAGTTATCGGGAAAAATTATGGAGGGACCATCACCCCTTCGGTTCCCACGTAATGTCATTGTGTTGACACTATGGCACAGTGAACTCAAATTGCAAAGTTCGATCACGGCAATGGGAAAACTCAGCTTGCTAAAGGCCCTCTATTTAGAAAACTCTGCATATGTGGAGGATCGAATGGTTTTTGATGCCAATGCCTTCCCTCTGCTTGAGGAGCTGTTTTTGGAAAGTCTACACAGTTTGAAAGAATGGCAAGTCGATGCAGGTGCAATGCCGCGGCTAAAGAAGCTAAGCATCGCTAATTGTCGTCGATTGGAAAGGCTTCCGCGAGGGTTGAGACATGTCACCGCTCTACAGAAACTGATAATTAGGGGTATGGATACGGAATTTTGCAAGAGGCTTCAAGGGCCAAATGAAGGAACGGGAGCTGAAGCAGGAGACGACCACACAAGCATCCAAGTAGGTGAAGATTTCCATATTATTGCCCACATCCCTTCTGTTGAATATATAACAAGCTGGTAAGTATTTTTAATCAATCGTTCTCTGACTAGTGTAATATGGTATTCCATATATTGCATATTCTCAAAAATGAGTTAGAGGAATAAAGTTCCATGTGAAAAAATTATGAAAATTATGTATCAAAGTTTCATTTATATATATGCATATTATTCTCACAGTGCATTAACGATTATTTCATGGTATATATATATGCATATACCACGAAATGGTATATGGGGTGCCTGCTGCTTTCTGTTAACTGGATCACAAAGAGTTGAATAACAGTCACAAATAGGCTTGCTTTTTTTCAGGGTTATCTTTTTTTTTGAATCTTTTATGGCACTTTCGGTGTTTCTATCTCTTCATAGTCTGAATCTACCTTTGGTGGCAGGCTATTTTCGTTCTGTTTCTGTTCTATTGGTAGGTTTAAAGTTTCTGCTCTCACATGTTCTTCCCCTCCTATTTTGCAGGTTAATTCATGCTCGGTTAAAGCCGCTGGTTCTGAGGTATTTTACGAGTTGGAACAACAACAATATTAATCTTTAGTGACAAAATAATATTGTTTGGCCCCAATATAAGGGCCTATAAAAATAAGGCCCAAGTGAAAGGCCCAGAAGAGCGCCTGACAAGCCAAGAAAGTTGGACAACCCAAAAGGCCCAAAACGGAGGTCAACATCCCATAGGTCAAAGATCACAACATAAGTCCGAGAAGTCCCGCCAGCTCATAAAGAGAGCCCGAGAACGGGAAGACGACCAAGAATCCCAGGAGTTCCAACAAAGCCACAGGACAGTCCGAGAAGCCGAGAAGAGATTCAAGGACTACCGTCTGACCGGCCAAAATCGCCAGCTAAGCAACCTCGCCGATTCCCAAGGAACCTACGAGGACTGCCAGTCGCCGTCTCAACAGCGAGTCGCCGTCTCAACAATGCTCGCCTAGTCAAATCAATGCTGATATTCAGACTCTGTGCGCCTGACACACTCAGGCCTTGCAGCGGCGCCAGCCGTATGCCACTCCGCCAACGTCAGCAGTCATAAATGCAGCTAGAGGATTAGAGGGTAGCCTCTCAGCCATCAGTCGGCCGCCACGTGTCTACTCCCCAACTGCCCATTTTCCACTATAAATACCCAACACAGGCCCTTACCTAAGGGACCTCCGAAGCCCTTATTTTCCCACTCACTCTGAGAGAAAAAGTTTCCCTTTCGGCTCATTCCCGACAACAAAGAAAGGAGATTTAGAATCCCCACACTTCCCTGTAAGAGGAAGGAAAGAGTGACAAAGCTCCCCGACGAAAAAAACCTCTCACATAAGAAACACCAAACAAGAGACACGGAAGGAATGGACTCCTCCGCTTGTACTTTGTAAAGACTTCAACCAAAATAGTGAAGCATTCATAAAGGCCCTGAGTCTCGTGGTTTTTCCTCCCCATTTTCGAGGAGATTTTTCACGTAAAAATTCGGTCTCAATCTTTCTCTAGCGACCCCTAATCTCTAACACTTGTGTTGCCTGGAAACCACGGATCCGACTGGACCCCGAGGATTCGACGCAACAAATATGTCACTAAATTTATCACTAAAACTTTTAATGATAAAATATTATTTTGTCACAAAAAATTT
>JAODPA010080355.1:0-26720 GCA_025585075.1 Nepenthes mirabilis | reverse complement strand
AGACAATTTTCCATCATCTCCCACGAAGGGAAACGGAAGAAAAAAAACCCATCTTCATTGCCTGCGGAATGTGAGAGACCGAAGCGGGCCCAAATTTTTTTTGTAATGGCTTTGACCGCCAAGAAGTGGAGAGGGGAATCGACGAAATAACCTACCAGCGTAAAACAGCAGACGGATTGGCCTTGCTCGACGACCTCAGGCGGTGGTGAGATAATGGACGATTCAGCAGAACTGGCCGAAGAAGGGAAGTATTTCAACTCATTTCGAACTTCAATACCTACCTTGCGGTTGATATCATCCCAGCGAGAGGCGCATTGCGCATGATTTTCAGAATCCAAGCCCACACCCTTAGGTTTCGATTCGACCGGATTATGACCCACTGGAGCCAGAGATCGTAGGCCCGATGGAGCCGAAACCAGAGGAGAAGTGGGAATGGAATGGACAGGGGGAGAGAAGACCGGGGGAGGACCCAAGGGTGCCTCGAAACGGTCGGCCATGGCCGTCGAAGCCGTGGATACAAACTCGCAGCCGAGAAATTTCCGAAATATGAATAAGATATTCAAGACCTTCCCCGACTTGACTTACTAATATCAATAAGTATTGAATTAAATTATTTAAGTTCCGGTAAATTAATTGGCCACCAAATAGATTGAAAGACACTAAGTATGGAATAAAGTTCATATGCATTTTTTTGCATGTTCAAGGCCTATGAAATATTATCTTTGGATATCATTTGCTATGTTAAACTATATTCATGAAAGTTTGGAAGGGACTCTATGAAAATATGAAAACATTCAGGTACGTTCAGTTAAGTTTTGCTAAAGTTTGGTTATATGAGATCCCTTCAAAGTTGAAAAAGAAAAGTTGGACCATGGATCTTTTTCAGATGGTGATATTCCATGGCATGCCTTAGGATATTACGGTGGAAAATCGAACAATTATTTTTGTACGGTTCGTCCGTTTTGGCCCCGTCTACCGGGATTATAGGTAGTACCGCCCGCCTCGGGGTGTAAGAAGGAGGACAAGAATTGGATTGTGGAATTAAGCGCAATCCTGATTGTGGAAGTAAGCACAATCTATCCTATTGCTAGGATATTTGCATTAGATTGTGTGGGTTAACACAATCCTTTCTTCGATTTATCCGCTCCGTTAGCTAGTGAGGCCCACTGGCCCTGGTCCCTAAAGATAAGGAAAAATAAATACAGTCAATAAAAGCTGAGAAACAAAGAAAGGTAAATGCATTGCATTTCATGTATCTGCTCATATATATATATATATGCTAATGTATCTTCTGTATAAAATGCATGCCTTTGTATGTTATGTACACTGCTGAGCATTTGGCTCACTCGCTTGCTATTTTCATTTCCCTTCAGACGAGTCTCAAGAAATGATGAAGGACGAACAGGATTAGGAAAGAAGTTGAGGTGGCCATAATTTTGTTATGATACATATATTGTACTTGGGATGATGAAAAGAAGACAAAAAAATATGTGTACTGTATAAAGTTGTATCTTAGACATGTTGTATTTTGATGATAATGGAATTGCTTCCGTTATGATATAGAAGATATGCTTCCATCAGATTTAAATTCTTATGGATGTTTAGTAAGTATCTTCCTTAATTTAGACTAATATCATGAATAATATGATATTAGAGCCAATATAACTTATGGCTAATGTTAGGATCCTGTCTATAATAATAATATTATTAATGATAAGTAAAATGACGTATGACGTGGGACGTCACATGGCAGCACCAAGACGACAGGAGAACTTAACCATCGAGACGAAGCAACTCTGTAGCAAGCACAGTCTAGTGAGGCCACGATCTAATCTCGCTGAATCTAGAGGACCCGGAGAGGTGCATGCAAATTGGAGGCTCACTCACCGGGACCCTGCACAATGAGCTGATCGTGTTCTTACGATAGAATGCTGACGTCTTTGCGTGGACTTCTGCTGACATGCCTGGGATTTTGATCAGAGTAATGGTCCACAAGTTGGGCCTCAATCCCAACCACAAGCCTATCAGCTAGAAGAAGAGGAACTACTCCATGGAGAAGCTGATCGCCATCCGAGAGAAGGTAAAGAAGTTGCTGGACGCCATCTTTATCAGAGAAGTCTAGTACCCGAACTGGCTTTTCAATGTCAACTTGGTAAAGAAAAGCTACGGGAAATAGAGAATGTGTGTCGACTTTACCGACGTTAATAAAGCCTACCCAAAAGATTGCTTCACTTTACCCGGGATCGACCACTTGGTGGACTCGACCTCTAGACACGAGCTACAAAAATTCATGGATGCATAATTCGGCTATAACCAAATTTGGATGAGCCCAAAGGATGAGGAGCAAACCTTATTCATGATGAACCAAGGCACTTATTGCTATAAGGTGTTGCCCTTTGGTCTGAAGAAAGTGGGTACCACTTACCAGCGGCTCGTGAACAAGATGTTGAGAAGCAGATCGGCTGTAATATGGAGATATACGTCGATAACATGCTCGTCAAGAGCAAGACCACCAATGACCATATTCTTGATCAAGATGTTGATCGGCGCAGAGACGCGCTACCCATGCACAGAGAAGTTAGCCTTGACACTTGTCTTCTTCGCCTGAAAGTTGAGACCTTATTTTCAGGCTCATCACATGGTAGTTCTAACCTACCAGCCTCTGAAGAGTATTCTCTAAAAACCCAATGTTTCTAGACAACTAGTAAAGTAGGCTATTGAATTGGGAGAGTTCGATATTAAATTCTAACCCAGACTAGCCATTAAAGAGCAGGCTCTAGCTGACTTTATCATCGAGACCTTCAGATGAACAGTCGGCTAAGGACGTAGAATGACACGGGGAAGAGCCAGAGTGGGTCCTCAATATGGATGTATTGTCTACGAACTCAGACAATGGTGCCAAAGTGGTCCTAAGGACCCCTGATGGGTTTAAGGTAAAGTACTCCCTTAGACTTGACTTTTTGTCCACCAATAATGTTGTCGAGTATGAAGTCCTGATGGTCGGGTTAAGACTAGCCAAAGAGTGCTTAACCAGATGACTGACCGTCTACAGTGACTCTGAGTTGGTCGTCAACTAGGTTAACGGAAACTTTGAGGCATGTAACCCTCACTTGACCAAGGTGAAGGACACCACCCGAAGATTTGATAAGGTGACTGTGGTCCACGTTCCTAGAATTGAGAACTAAAAAGCTAACCAACTTGCCAGAGCAGCTGCGGTCGAGAACCCAAAGTAGTACACAAGGGACATGCAGGAAATCCTAAACACTCCTAGCACTAAGGAACAGGAAGCAATGCAAATCTTAGACACAGAGAATAGGATGACACCTTACCAGAAGTATCTGGTGGATGGAGCACTGCCAAATGACACGGATGAAGCCAAGCGGATCAAGAAGATGGCTAGCTGGTACACCATGGTCGATGGACAGCTATATCGTCATGGTAACTTGACTCCGTACCTCCGATGCCTTACTCCTGAGGAGGCCGACTACGCTTTAAGTGAAGCCCACCTTGGGATATGCAAATCTCACATCGACGGCAAAAACCTAGCATTCAACATCATGCGTCAGGGTTACTACTGGCCGACGATGAAGAAAGATGCCCTTGAGTTCGTGAAGAAATGTGAGAATTTCCAACTTCATAACAATCTGCACCACCAGCCGCCCGCAGAATTAAGGTCTCTTCAAGCTCCTTAGCTTTTGTGTAATGGGGGCTCGATTTTCTTGGCCCATTTTTCATCGCAACTGGGCAAAGGAAGTTTATCATCGTGAGCATTGCGGAAGTCCTGAACACTCCTAGCACTGAGGAACAGGAAGCAATGCAAATCTCCAACATAGAGAACAGGATGACACCTTACCAGAAGTATCTGGCGGATGGAGCACTACCAAATGACGCAGATGAAGCCAAGCGGATCAAGAAGATGGCCGGTTGGTACACCGTGGTCGATGGACGGCTATATCGTCGTGGTAACTTGACTCCGTACCTCTGATGCCTTACTCCTGAGGAGGCTGACTACGCTTTAAGTGAAGTCCACCTTGGGATATGCAAATCTCACATCGATGGCAAAAACCTAGCATTCAACATCATGCATCACGGTTACTACTGGCCGACGATGAAGAAAAACGCCCTTGAGTTCATGAAGAAATGTGAGAATTGCCAGCTTCACAACAATCTGCACCACTAGTCACCCGAAGAATTAAGGTCTCTTCAAGCTCCTTAGCTTTTGTGTAATGGGGGCTCGATATTCTTGGCCCATTTCCCATCGCAACTTGGCAAAGGAAGTTCATCATTGCGAGCATTGACTGCTTCACCAAGTGGGTCGAAGCCGTCCCGCTAGTCAAGGTCACAGAGTACAGTGCCTTAGAGTTCATATGCCAGAGCATAGTCAGCAGATTTGGTATTTCTGAGGTCATCATGATTGACAACAGAACCCAATTCTCAGGGAAACATTTCACTAAGTATTGCACTAGTTTGGGCAACCGATTGGTCCACACTTCGGTGGTGTACCCATAAGCGAATAGACAAGTGGAGATTACAAACCGTACGCTACTACATGGTCTGAAGACCAAGCTGGAGGATGCAAGGGGCTCCTGGGTCAATGAGCTACCCTCTGCTCTATAGTCTTACCAGACTACTCCAAAGGAGCCAACTCGCAAGACACCCTTTAGTCTCTACTATGAGACTGAAGTAGTAATTTCGGTTGAAATCGGGCTTCCAAATCTTAGGGTCGAATCCTTCGAACCACAAGGTAACTCCTACAAAATCAAATCGAGACTTATTGGAAGAAGCCCGTGACGCTACTAGGATACGGATAGCGGCCTACCAACAACTAGTCGCCCGCCTTTACAACAAGAAGGTAAAAACGCAGCAATTTGACGTTGGAGAGTTGGTCTTGCAAAGCATCGAGGCTACGAGCAAAATTGTCAACCGGAATAAACTTTCCCCGAATCGGGCAGGCCCTTTTTTAGTCTCAACCATTCTACAGAATGGAGCATACAAACTCTGGACCCAAAATGGCAAGTTAGTTCCATGGACGTGGAACACGATCCACCTCAAGCACTATTTCCAGTAAGGGCACAGATAGGTCGTCCATGTGTATACTTGTAAATGTATATAATGCTTATTATTAATAAAAGAATATCTTTTCCATTGCACTATGTTGTCTCTTCTTTCTTTTTCTTTCTATATGCATGTGTTTGTTTGCAAGGTTATATGACCTAAACTGCCCCTAAGTCGGGCGGGTTTTCACCCGCTCGTAACTAAATCCTAGTCATCCAAGCGGCCTATAAGCGATCGTAACTAAATCCTGGTCATCTAGGCGGCCCATAAGTGGTCGTAACTAAATCTTGGTCATCCAAGCAGCCCATAAGCGGTCATAATTAAACCCTATCATCCAGGTGGCCTATTAACGGTCAAATTAAACCTTGGTATCCAAGTTGCCCGTTCGCGGTCAAAATCATAGGAGGTTTAAACAACACACGTGACAACCTCCTACACAATGAGATAGCGTGGTTAGTCAACAACGGTCGATAGGAGCAAAAGCACTCCGTCCAAAAGCTGGCCGCCCAAGTTCACACTTAGGCAATACAACCAAGCTTCTACTCACGTACGAGTGTAGAACAAGCTTAATCTGACATCAGGATTCACCTTGATATCTTCTCTAGGACTTAAGTCCATCAGAGAGCACGACAAACATCTCAATGAAGGCAGACGACCAACTTGCGTTCAACGCACCAAGTCGACCAGACAACACAACGACAAGTAATTGAAAAATGGCAACTAAGGCAAAGACACATAATATCTATAAAATGACCATTTTATTGATTATGTGCATTCATAATTACAACAATTTTAAAAAGCAAAAAATATGAAATCTACGGAGGTGCAAAGCTCCAAGGCGGAGGAGGTGGTGGACCCTAACCACTCCAGGACTATCCCATGAGTCTTTCATGACACTGAGCAGAATGGTTTGATGGGTCAAGATATTCCACTAGAAAGTTGGAGTCAATCAACCATGCAATGCGTCGACAAAGGTTGACACCTTCCCACAACCTTGCGACCAGCATATCGTAGACCTCATGGGGTGTATATGAGTAGTCAACTCGTTCTCTAGTGATCTTGACAGCACAGATTGGAGAACAGCTATGTCCTCCTGGTGCTCCGCTCTCAGCAACTCCATGTTCTTCTCAAACCAAGAGATCTCCTTATCCCGGACAAAGATCACCAATCCCATTGGTGTAGTCCCTTGGTAACTACACTCACAATTTTCTCTCCCTACAAAAATGCTAAGTATTAGCAATGGAGAGAAAAAGGAGAAGGAAAATTGCAAAGGCTTACCTGGTAGACTTTGCGCAACGGCCTCACTGGCCTACTCCGTGACCTTAGGCCTAGCAGCAGAGGACTAGAGACAGAAATCTCCTTAACAGGCCTAGCAGTGGCCACCGCCGCATACTCCTCCGACAACTCCACCGTGAGGTCCACCACTTCAATAGGCTCTCTGGCAGCAGTCTCCTTTGGCATCTCCACAGCAAAGCCCACCACCTCAGTAGGCTCTCCGACAATAAGCTCCTCTGTCAACTCAGCGCTGACACCAATTGCCAATTGGGGCTCTTCGACGATTGGCACCTCAGGCATCTTGTGAGACTCACCAACAACAGGCTCATCTGATAATCCAACAACCTGCACGACAGGAAGCTCTACAATCGCCTCTAAGAGCTCTCCGGTAGGTGTCTCCTCGGGCAACTCACCAGTTGCTCAGCCGAGGACTCCATGGGTGACTCTGATGGCACCGCCAGGTGCTCCGACTGTGACAGAGCAAGAACGGCACTGCTCACAGTGGAGCATAGTGTGGCCCTATATGTCTCAATGGCAACCTCAACTCCACCAACACCGGAGCTGTCTCTAACTCCGGTGACCCGACTAGCCAACACATACTGTGGCTCAGTGGAAGAAGAAGAAGAAGACATCACCGGCTTTTCAATGATTCTAGCTGGGATGATGAAAACCAGCTGGTTATTCAGATTACGGATATGGTGCGCCATAAATTAGATGTTTCAGTACCCAAGCAGAATCATGGATTCAAATACATCAGGGACCGATGAAACCTAACCCTTTAGGTTTGGACAGGCTGGTGATCAGTGATGGCCTTGTGATTAATGGAACGGGTTTTTCTGGCTGGCATTGTGACGGAACGGATTTTTTTTTGAATCCGTTAGTTAGAACAGGAATAAATAGTCTATACCGTAACTCAGTACATGCACACAGCTGGTCTAGCTACATCACTACATGCAAACACAGGATCACAGATGTAATCTAGGACCCACACACGTTATCCATAAAACATGTAGCGGAAGTAAATCTAATAACCTATTGAAGCATTCAAACTTATTCCCATAAAATTCATTCATGCGCACATAGGCACAAGGTTCCAATTTTAAAAATACATCTATTCTAATTAGATCATTAAATCCACTGCTTCTTCCGTGGTAACTCCCAAAGTATGCTTCGGAATCCTTAGAATCTGTTAGACAGAGCTCTAGTTACTCCTTCTCGTCAGGCACGAATTCTATAGTCTTATCTGGGGGGAAAAACAGAAAACAGTGAGTTGAGACCCAACAAGGTACATGCAGATACGTAGTAAAACATGTATACAGAACATAACTCAACAAAACAGATACTATTTCACATGAAGATACAAACACCATAATGAAGTGATTTATAACAGAAACAAGATGTAGACGTATACAGAACTATCAGGAAATAGCAACGGTCTTCAAAAATTAAAAATTAATATACTCATATTTCAGAAAGCAGAAATTGGTCTTACTTCCATAATTTATAGAAAACTTATCTTTTATCAGTAAAGGACCCTACCAGTAGACCCTACTAGCGGAGAGGGCGAATAATCGAGGATAGATTATGTATATCTCTCCACAATCAACGGCATTAGACAGAACAGAACGGATGATCCCACCTCACGAGATCCTTCCCTAATCCAAGGGGGCGCCGACCAGAACAGAGACAGAAGCTACCCTCCTATTATAACGCCCTGAGGAGGGGCAGACCACATATAACTCCATGGACACAGTTATCATTGATAACTACCATAACGTTCTAAGGCATGCCGGAGAACCTAACCTGACTGCATATCAGTCCTGGGTCCATAATAACATAACAAAAATATTTTCTTCTTATCGGTTACTAAAAGCTATTTTTAGTATCAGTCAAAAATATCACAATTTACCCATTAGAAATTGTGCAGAGAATATCACAATTCGAGTCTTAAGGAGGCCGGTTCAAAATCTCTTTTGTCCAACTAAGAAGGACTTTACAATTTGTGTCATAAGGCCAGTTTCAAAACATATCCGTCATTTTACAATCAAGCTGATTTCAAAATATATCCGCCATTTATACAAATCACGGTCGATTTGAAAATCATATTATAAAACCGATTTTAAAGTCAAAGGCCGGTTTCAAAATTCATGGCACACATGGTCGTTCTCAAATTCAACTTAGGGTCGGTTTCAATTTTAAGGTGCTCATGGCCGATTCAATCTTATCTTAGGTCCGGTTTCAATTTCAAGGTGCTCATGGACGATTTCAATCTCATCTTAGGGCCGGTTTCAATTTCAAGGTACTCAAGACCGGTTTGGATTTCATACACAAGGTGGCCGGTTTGGATTTCATACTCAAGGTGGCCGGTTTGGATTTCATCTTAAGGCCAATTTGGATTTCTCCTTGAGGCCGATTTTGATTTCCTGGGCAAATTTCAATTTCAAAAAGGCTCTAAGGGGACCGATTTCGTTGTTATCATGCAAAAGGGGCCGATTTTGATTTTAAACATGCAAAGGCCGATTTTGATTTTAACATGCAAAGGGGCCGATTTCGATTTTATCATGCAAAGGGGCCGATTTCGATTTTATCATGCAAAGGGGCCGATTTCGATTTCAACATGAAAGGGGCCGATTTCGATTTCAACATGCAAGGGGCCGATTTTGATTTCAACATGCAAGGGGCTGATTTCGATTTCAACATGCAAGGGGCTGATTTCGATTTTAACATGCAAAGAGGCCGATTTTGATTATATCATGCAAAGGGGCCGATTTTGATTTTATCATGCAAAGAGGCTGATTTCGATTTTATCAAGGATAAGCCGATTCAGATTTAGCATGCAAGTAGGCCGATTCTGATTTTCACTAGGGTAAGCCGGTTCAGATTTATCATACAAGCAGGTCGATTATGATTTTCACAAGGGTAAGCCGAACTTGATTTTCATCAAGGGAAAAACGAACTTGATTCTTCATCAAGGAAAATCGAACTTGATTCTTCATCAAGGGAAAACCGAACTTGATTCTTCATCAAGGAAAACCGAACTTGATTCTTCATTAAGGAAAACATTCTTCATTAAGGAAAACCGAACTTGATTCTTCATTAAGGAAAATCGAACTTGATTTTCATCAAGGAAAAGTGAACTCGATTTAGGCTTAAAGTGGAGGCCGGACCTCTTTTTACATTAAGGGAAGGCTGATCTTGTTTTAGGCTTAAGGTGGAGGCCTGACCTCTTTTTACATTAAGGGAAGGCCGATCTTGTTTTAGGCTTAAGGGGACCAGTTGTGATTTCGTCAAGTGGAGGCCGGTTTCATTTTCATCAAGAGGGGAGGCCGATCTTGTTTTCATGCAAAGGGAACCGGTTGTGATTTCATGAAGTGGAGGCCGGTTTCATTTTATGATGCAATGCCGGTTTTGATGCTTACAATGCCGATTTCATTTTTAGTCCAGATTTTATGCAATTTCAATTTAAGTAGGAAACAGAAGGTAGAGAATAGAGAACATGAACTAATCCTGAAATTCATCATACCGTAAATACAACTTAAGCAATAACTTTAAAATGGTAAGCATTTTGAATCGAAAGGAGAAACACTAGCAGTTTTTCTTAAAACTGGACTTAGAAACGGGAGTTCTTAAAGCATGAACTTTTAAAACTGGGGTACAAAATGAAACTTAAAAAGGTTAGCGTTCGAAGTAACTTGCAGCATTCTGGAGTTAAAAACAAAGTATATACTTGCAATATTCTTTAAGAACTTAAAGAGTAGAGTTCGAGGTACACTTGCCTGATAGTCGGTCGCCCAATATTACCTTCTGAAGTTTTTCTCTCCTCCACTTCTTCCTTACTGCTTGCATTTGCCTTTACTACATTCAACCAACGCCGGGTTTTTATAGAGGAGGGGTTGGGTGGGGTAAGTGGGGTAAGTCACTAACTCCAGTACTTCTTAACAGAAGGTAGGTGGGAGTAACTAGGTTAGTTTACTTCATTTGGTTGCCACCTAGTTGGATTCTAACTAAATAGTAAGGTTTACTTTTGTCTTTAGTTACCATTAGTTTATTCGGTCAACTTTTCGGTCAATATTTCTTATTCTAATTAAGCCGAGTTCAAATACATGCAGTGCTAGTTTCATTCTTCACTTAAAACCGAGTTCAATTTTCATGCAAAAAGCTGGTTTCATGTTTTCACCTAAAAACTGAGTTCATACAGAAGGCCAATGTTCAATTTACATGCAGAAGGGCCGAGTTCTATCTCACATGGCCGAGTTCAAATACATGCAGTGTCGGTTTCAACTTTTGTTTTGGGATGCCGGTCAACTCTAGTGTACATTCCAGTCAACATTTTAAGCCATTAGATTTTGGGATCTCACAATTCTCCCCCACTTAAAGAAATTTCGTCCTCAAAATTAACAAAATGCCTCATTTATTTCTCACTGAACCTCAATATTGAACACTTTCTTTGGTTATTAACTTAAACCTTTTAAATGCACAAATTCATCACTCTTCCACTGCGCGCTCTGATCAATCAGTTAGCTTTGGTTTGTTCCACTTCAACTTACCGCCACTATCACAGCCTAGCATTTTGGTTCTTTCAGCCAAAATCCCAACATGAAATTCAAGGTACAATTAGATTTTGAAAGTATGATACTTTACATTTTCTTCATTTCATGTCATATTCCCTTCGGAACATCCCAGCCATGTGATAGCCTTGACTTAGATTGATTCTAAAATATCCATACCACGAAAATATCCCTCACAGATCCTCAATTCACAGCAGAATAAGAAGTCCTAACTATATCTATTCCTATGGATTTGGTACAATCTCAGACCATTGTTCAATACCTCGAGACCCTAACATTTCACAACCTCAAAACTTCGAAGTCCATATACCGAGGGAAACAACTTTTCACAACCCTCAACCCGTGGCAAGATCAAAAATGCAATTTATACGGTCATCATTGGTTCAATGTGGCTTCAGATGCCATTGTCCAATTCATTACCTCTACACTTAACAATTTTAAAACCTCGTTCGTATATAAATCAGCTGACCAAAACACATTGTTTGAAATTATCATGGGTGAATCATTTGATCATCATTTAAGTGAAGACATTCTATTACTGATTTCAATTAATGAAAAGTAATTCTGACAAAGGATTCCTCTCCTACTTAACCCAAGAGTATCAATCCTCAATAATCCAGGAAATTTCATCTTCATAATTCTTAAAATTATCAGGTCAGAATTATCTTCCAAGTGATTCTTCGTGCATCCAAATGGAGACTTCTGACATTAACTATTGATCTTAGTATTCTCCTCCGTCGAATATATTGAGATTCACCTCTAACTTTTAATTTTATAAGACCTTTAATTTTCCTTCAAGGGATCATTCCTAAGTCCTCAAAGATCTTATCATAAAATTCTAATTACAGGTGGAGCAATTCTGCCCCACGAATATCTCTCCCACTTGCTTGTGGGTGATTGCCTATTAGTATGGACTAACAAAAGCCCAATCCTTCTTATAAACTCATCACCTATGCTAACTTACTTGATCATCGACAAGTCCCACTATCATATGGTTCTACGACTCCATTAATAGTGTCTTGTCCATACTCTTTTAATTTCACACAAATCCTGAGAGACAAATGTCAAATTCAGCTTCCTTAAAACCGGTTATTAAAATAGATTAGCTTGGTCATACATATGTTCCTTAAAACCTTCATAGCCAAATTCTTGAATGGTCATTTATTAACTTCAAAAAGGGCAATCCTAATTCTCATTTAACCTTGCCTCTTACTCAGAATCTCATATCCTATTGACAGGGTACTGCATCTTTTACCATCGTCCTTGAGTATTATTTTAACTCCAGAGGTTCGCATCACCTCAAGAATCCTTCCCAGACCATTAGCTCTACTTATCAAGCATTCCTTCTTCCATCTGTGTACTCATCTTACTACATGCTACAGTTCCTAAATCTCATAGAATCCACAAAACATACGTATGTCTATACAATCAGGAAATAATTCCAATATTTCTAAGGCAAATAGGAAACACGTAACAAATCAAAATTCTGCAATTAAGAAATTACCTTTATTCGCCTTCCGGGTGTCTCTGGGCCTTGCATTGTCATCATAACAACCGACTTCTTTCCTTTCGACCCTTTGGTAACGGGCAATCTTTTATTAGGTGACCCAACTTTTCACAATGATAGCACGCTCTCACTTCTTTATAACAAGGCTTTCCCATGTGCTTCATCCTACAATATGCACATTTAGCAGTTGATGTTTGTGAACTAGTCACTGACAAAACTTCGGCATCCACCATTCTTGCTTTCTTGGATGACTCAGGTGGTTCCACATTTGATTTTCTATCAGGACTCGCCCAGCTAGCAGCCCTTTTTGCAAGTAATTTTTGTGTCTCTAACTCTTTCTCGAGTACTAAGGCCCTATCTAGGACCTCAGTATAAGTTTGAAACTCCTCGATAACTAATTGACTTCTAATCTCATTATTTAACCCTTGCAGAAACTTCTTGGTCATCCTCAATCGATCTTTACTAATGAGAGTTACATGATGAGACAATTCGATGAACCTCGCGCCATACTCTGCTACAGTGCGACTCCCCTGCCTAAGTTCCATAAGGGCTCCTTCCCTCCAATCCTAAAGGTTAGTGGGAATATACTCCTCCCAGAATGCCTCCTCAAATGTCTCCTAAGAAATTTCCTCATCCAACCATCCCATTGTTCTTTTCTTTTTATCCCACCAATCATCGCCCTCTTTTTTCAATTTATAAGTTGTAAAGATAACTCTTTCGCTATCAGAACATTAGATAACTATAAATATTTTCTTCAATCCCCTAATCCAATTTTCTGCTTTCAGCGGATCTGCTTCTCCTAAAAATTCAGGCACATTTGCTACCTTAAACCTCTCGTACATAGATGGAATTGGTTGTGGTGCAAGCACCAGGGCCCTATGATGCCATTCCATCTTCTCTACAATATGCGTCATCCTTTCCAGCAAAGTCACATACTTAGCTTCTCGATCACGGGGGGTACTAACACTACCCCGGTCATCTCTTCTTCACATTTCATTAGCCATCCTAAAATCAAGACAGACGCAACATTGAAATCAAAAAAGTCAATTAAAGAAAAGGAAAATATCCATCAGTTCCGTGAAATTTAAACTTAGCCAAGGAGTCAACTTCTTAAGAGTTCTAATCACCTTGGTTACCCAGACTAAATTCTATGAAAATTTTGTACAAAGATTTAAACCTATACTTTCGCTTTTCAATCGATCAATTCCTAAGGAATCTTGTCTCTCTGATACCAATTGTGACGGAATTAATTTTTTTTTTTGAATCCGTCAGTCAGAACAGGAATAAATAGCCTGTACCGTAATGAAGTACATGCACATAGCTGGTCTAGCTACATCACAACATGCAAACACAGGATCACAGATGTCATTTAGGACCCACACACGTTATCCATAAAACATGTAGCGAAAGTAAATCTAATAACCTGTTGAAGCATTCAAACTTATTCCCATAAAATACATTCATGCGCACATAGGCACAAGATTCCAATTTCAAAAATACATCTATTCTAATTAGATGATTACATCTACTGCTTCTTCTGTGGTAACTACCAAAGTATGCTTCGGAATCCTTAGAATCTCTTAGAAGGAGCTCTAGTTACTCCTTCTCGTCAGGCACGAATTCTATAGTCTTATCTGGAGGGGAAAAATAGAAAATAGTGAGTCGAGACCCAACAAGGTACATGCAGATACGTAGTAAAATATGTATGCAGAATATTACTCAACAAAACATATACTATTTCACATAAAGATACAAATACCATAAGGAAGTGATTTATAACAGAAACAGGATGTAGACGTATACAAAACTATCAAGAAATAGCAACGGTCTTTGAAAATCAGAAATCAATATACTCATATTTCAGAATGTAAAAATTGGTCTTACTTTCATAATTTATAGAAAACTTATCTTTTATCAGTAAAGGACCCTACCAGTAGACCCTATCAGCGGAGGGAGCGAATAATCGAGGATAGATTGTGTACATCTTCCCACAATCAACGGCATTAAACAGAATAGAACGGATGATCCCACCTCACGAGATCCTTCCCCAATCCGAGGGGGCACCGGCCAGAACAGAAACAGAAGCTACCCTCCTATTATAATGCCCTGAGGAGGGACGGACCATATAAAACTCCATAAACAGAGTTATTCTCGATTACCACCATAACGTTCTAAGGCGTGCCGGAGAACCTAACCTGACTGCATATCAGTCCTGAGTCCATAATAACATAACAAAAATATTTTCTTCTTATCGGTTACTAAAAGCTATTTTCAACATCAGTCAGAAACATCACAATTTACCCATCAGAAATTGTGCAGAGAATATCACAATTCGAGTCTTAAGGAGGCCGGTTCAAACTCTCTTTTGTCCAACTAAGGACTTCACAATTCGTGTCATAAGGCCAGTTTCAAAACATATCCGTCATTTTACAATCAAGTCGATTTCAAAATATATCCGTCATTTATACAAATCACGACCGATTTAAAAATCATATGATAAAACCGATTTTAAAATCAAATGCCGGTTTCAAAATCCATGGCACACATGGCCGTTCTCAAATTCAACTTAGGGCCAGTTTCAATTTCAAGGTGCTCATGGCCGATTTCAATCTCATCTTAGGATCGATTTCAATTTCAAGGTGCTCATGGCCGATTTCAATCTCACCTTAGGGCCGGTTTCAATTTCAAGGTACTCAAGGCCGGTTTGGATTTCATACACAAGGTGGCTGGTTTCGATTTCATACTCAAGATGGCCGATTTGGATTTCATCTTAAGGCCGATTTGGATTTCTCCTTGAGGTCGGTTTGGATTTCCTGGGAAAATTCCAATTTCAAAAAGGCTCTAAGGGGACCGATTTCGTTGTTATCATGCAAAAGGGGCTGATTTTGATTTTAAACATGCAAAGGCCGATTTTGATTTTAACATACAAAGGGGCCGATTTCGATTTTATCATGCAAAGGGGCTGATTTCAATTTTAACATGCAAAGGGGCCGATTTCGATTTCAAAATGCAAGGGGCCGATTTCGATTTTAACATGCAAGAGGCCGATTTCGATTTTAACATGCAAAGGGGCCGATTTTGATTTTATCATGCAAAGGGACTGATTTTGATTTTATCAAGGATAAGCCGATTCAAATTTAGCATGCAAGTAGGCCGATTCAAATTTAGCATGCAAGTTGGCCGATTCTAATTTTCACAATGGTAAGCCGGTTCAGATTTATCATACAAGCAGGCTGATTCTGATTTTCATAAGGGTAAGCCGAACTTGATTTTCATCAAAGGAAAACCGAACTTGATTCTCATCGAGGGAAAACCGAACTTGATTCTTCATCAAGGAAAACTGAACTTGATTCTTCATCAAGGAAAATCAAACTTGATTTTCATCAAGGAAAACTGAACTTGATTTTCATCAAGGAAAACCGAACTTGATTCTTCATTTAGGAAAACCAAACTTGATTCTTTATTAAGGAAAACCGAACTTGATTTTCATCAAGGAAAACCGAACTCGATTTAGGCTTAAGGTGGAGGCCAGACCTCTTTTTACATTAAGGGAAGGCCGATCTTGTTTTAGGCTTAAGGTGGAGGCCGGACCTCTTTTTACATTAAGGGAAGGCCGATCTTGTTTTAGGCTTAAGGGGACCGGTTGTGATTTCATCAAGTGGAGGCCGGTTTCATTTTCATCAAGAGGGGAGGCCGATCTTGTTTTCATGCAAAGGGAACCGGTTGTGATTTCATGAAGTGGAGGCCGGTTTCATTTTATGATACAATGCCGGTTTCGATACTTACAATGCCGATTTCATTTTTAGTCCGAATTTTATAGAATTTCAGTTTAAGTAGGAAACAAAAGGTAGAGAACAGAGAACATGAACTAATCCTGAAATTCATCATACCGTTAATACAACTTAAGCAATAACTTTAAAATGGTAAGCATTTTGAATCGAAAGGAGAAACACTAGCAGTTTTTCTTAAAACTGGACTTAGAAACGGGAGTTCTTAAAGCATGAACTTTTAAAACTGGGGTACAAAATGAAACTTAAAAAGGTTAGCGTCCGAAGTAACTATATTCTAGAGTTAAAAACAAAGTATATACTTACAATATTCTTTAAGAACTTAAAGAGTAGCGTCCGAGGTACACTTACCTGACAGTCGGTCGCCCAATATTACCGTCTGAAGTTTTTCTCTCCTCCACTTCTTCCTTACTGCTTGCATTTGCCTTTGCTATATTCAACCAATGCCGGGTTTTTATAGAGGAGGGGTTAGGTGGGGTAAGTGGGGCAAGTCACTAACTCTGGTACTTCTTCACAGAAGGTAGGTGGGAGTAACTAGGTTCGTTTACTTACTCCATTTGGTTGCCGCCTAATTGGATTCTAACGAAATAGTAAGGTTTACTTTTGTCTTTAGTTACCATTAGTTTATTCGGTCAACTTTTTGGTCAATATTTCTTATTCTAATTAAGCCGAGTTCAAATACATGCAGTGCTGGATTCATTCTTCACTTAAAACCGAGTTCAATTTTCATGCAAAAAGCCGGTTTCATGTTTTCACCTAAAAGCCAAGTTCATGCAGAAGGCCAATGTTAAATTTACATGCAGAAGGGTCGAGTTCAAATACATGCAGTGCCAGTTTCAACTTTTGTTTTGGGATGCTAGTCAACTTAGTGTATATTCCGGTCAACATTTTAAGCCATTAGATTTTGGGATCTCACAGGCATCGGGTCGATGCCGTATAAGGTGCATTTAGCTGATCATGTGCCTACTACTCGGATTATTGTTGGGCCGAGTTGGTGTCATCACCAAAAAAAAGGAATCTGACCGGTCAACACGCTAACCAGCCAGATTGGCTAATCATGTGTTGGGAGAACGCTGACCGATCCGATCAGCTATTTTGGTGTTGGTGCTTTGTTGCCAGTCAACACTCTAATTGGCAACCCGAAAGGAAAAAAATTTTGCTGGCGCTATGCTCCATGATGACATTGATGAATTTGAGTTCATTGTGGTGGGGTGTGTGTTGGGGTCACTCTCTTGTGGTGTTTGTGTCCGCGGACCAGTGGACACAAATACACGAGGACTCCTCAGAGGTTCATGTCCGAGAGGTTGACATGGACGAGGACGTTTGGAGAAATCTGAAAACGTGTGTCCGCGGGGACAGCTGGATGAATTGGACGAGCACTACTCAAAGGTATCATGTCCAAGAGGTGGACATGGACGAGGACGTTGGAGCCTAGGCGTTGACTTTCTCTCTCACATAGGCCTACTGCAGCGACGTGTTGCAAGTGGACAGTTGACCCACTCTGATTGGACATCTGGGCAGCTTCAACTTCCAAGGTGGCAGGCCTGCCATTCTGGCACGCAGAAGGCATGCGACGGCCATGGCAGGCCTAAGAGGTTGTAGCCCTGCCACCCTACTGCCAGTAGGGTGGTTGGACGGTCGGCCACGTGGCCCTCCCCTGGTATTATATATAGGCTGCGTGAGATTGAGATGAGTGTAAGTGTGAGTGCATGCAAAGGCAAAAGGACTTTGTGAAGGAGAAGAGAGGAGTGCACCACCAGTGAGAGAAGGGAGAAAGAGAAAAATAAAGTGAAGAGAAAAGAGTGTGCTTTTCTCGGTTTGCTCAGGAGTGTTTTCCTCTTTAACTTCTTGGGTGTGTAGCGGATACTCCCTCTTGGAGGTTTGTAACCAATTTCACATAGTGGATTTGCTGTTGCCTCAACTCCCGTGGTTTTTCCCTTCGGTTCCAGAAGGATTTCCACGTTAAATTTGGTGTGTTTCTCTTTCCTTGTTGGCCGTCCGTCCGAGCGCTGTCCCTCTGTGTCCGAGTGATTTGTCCCCTCGGTCATTGCGCTCAGGGGAACATTCTGTCCGAGCGCCCGGTTTTCCCAACAAGTGGTATCAGAGACTGGTTCGTGAACCGTCGGTTGGATGGCGTCGTCGGTGAAGAATGGGACGTTCAATGTAGAGCAGTTCAATGGGCAAAATAATTTCATCCTTTGGCAGGAAAGGGTGAGGAATATTTTGACCCGGGAAGGAACGGTAATAGCTCTGAGGAAAAAGGAGGAGAAACCGGAGAAACTGTCCGAGGACCAGTGGCAAGAAAAGAGGGATCTTGCGAACTCCACCATTAAGTTGTGTTTGGCGGACAACACACTGCAGGAGGTCCTCGGACTGCCAGACCCGGCCGAGGTCTGGGACAAGCTTGAGAGCCGTTACAAGTCCAAGTCCTTGACAACCAGGCTGTATATAAAGAAGCAGTTTTATGGCCTGCGGTTGTCGGATGGGGAGAGCTTCGAGAAGCACTTGGACGAGTTCCATCGGCTGGTAACGCAGATGTCAGCCCTTGATGAGAAGATCAAGGACGAGGACAAAGCGTTGGTGTTGCTGGCATCCTTGCCGTCCTCGTATGATCATATTGTCACGACGTTGCTGTTCGGGAAGGACACGTTGAAGCTGGACGAGGTTATAGCTTCCCTGCTTATGAATGAGTCTAGGCGGAGGGAAAGCGGTGAGGCCTCCAGCTCTCGGGAGAGTGTCCTGGTGGCGACCAGCAGTCGGGGACGAGGGAGATCTGGACGAGGACAGGGTGGCAGGATGGAGAGGAGCAACAGCCGGAGCAAGCTTGAGGAAAGGAGTTGCTTCTTGTGTGGCAAGAAAGGCCACATAAAGAAGGACTGTCCGCGGAGGAGGCAGGACCAGGAGGGTAGAAGCGACTGTCAGGATCAGGTTGATGATCCGGAGACCGTTGCCTTCTGCGGAGGCCTCCTGGTAGTCCATGCAGGGGAAGCACCGAGCAGTCCATGCCAGGAGACGAGTTGGGTGATGGACAGTGGGACCTCACACCATGTGACACCGAGGAAGTCTCTCTTTAGGAGCTACACGCCCGTTGGCCGAGGGGTGTTGAAGATGGGTAACGGTGGCTCGTCTAGGGTTGTTGGCATTGGGGATGTTTGCTTGAGGACAAGCAATGGGAACACGCTCGTGCTGGAGGACGTGCGACATGCCTCGGACTTGAGGTTGAATGTGATTTCAATCGGGAAGCTGGATGATGAAGGCTTCAGGACAGCGTTTGGCGACGGCCAATGGAAGCTCACCAAAGGCGCCTCAGTGGTGGCAAAGGGAAGCAGGACATCAGGGAGATATCTAATGAGGACTTGCATTGCCCAGGGAGATGCCAGGATGACCAACAGGGGCACTGGTCAAGGTGGCAGGAGAGGCTGGCCGGGTGGTAGCTTTGGACGTCCGAGTGGCTGGAAGGGCCAGCAGTGCCAAGGACGGAGCTGTGCAGGACCAAGGGTGGAGCTGAGTAAGGCTAAGTGTGGAGCCAGCATGACCAAGGGTGGAGCCAGCAGGGTCAACGGCGGAGCTGCGGTGGCCAAGGCCAAAGGGGAAGGTGCCAAGAACATGACCCAAAGTCTGAAGACAAAGGGGGGAGTAAGTCACGTCCTCGGTACCAGAACCAGGAAAACAATAGAGAATGACTTGTCTACCGGAAAAGAGCTGAAGGGGAGTGGGCTTACTCCAAGTTCAGCAGGGCAGAGGAAGGTGTCATTCAAGCTTGCGGAGGATAACGCTGGATTCCCAGTTAAGGGGAAGGTGCCGGAAGGCAGGCGATGACGATCGCCGAATAGTGGGAGTCCACTCGGACGTGAGTGGAAGGGACAACTCCCTCTATGTACCTATGCCCGCGGGGGGAAAGGATGCGAACCCTTTGAAGTAGAGGCTGATGCCGGAGTCCAGATTTAGGGGAAGCTGCCGGGAGGCAAGAGATGACGGTTGCTCAACAACGGCCAAGGTTCTTCACAAGATCGTGAGGGGAAGTTTGTTGGGGTCACTCTCTTGTGATGTTTGTGTCCGCAGACCAGTGGACACAAATGCATAAGGACTCCTCAGAGGTTCATGTCTGAGAGGTTGACATGGACGAGGACGTTTGGAGAAATCCAGAAACGTGTGTCCTCGGGGACAGCTAGATGAATTGGACGAGGAATATTCAAAGGTATCATGTCCGAGAGGTGGACATGGACAAGGATGCTGGAGCCTAGGCGTTGACTTTCTCTCTCACGTAGGCCTGCTGCAGCGGCGTGTTGTAGGTTGACAGTTGACCCACTCTGATTGGACATATGGGCGGCTTCAACTTCCAAGGTGGCAAGCCTGCCATTCTGGCACGCAGGAGGCGTGCGACGGCCATGGCAGGGCTAAGGGGTTGTAGCCCTGCCACCCTACTACCGGTAGGGTGGTTGAACGGTCGGCCACGTGGCCCTCCCCTGGTATTATATATAGGCTGCGTGAGATTGAGATGAGTGTAAGTGTGAGTGCATATAAAGGCAAAAGGACTTTGTGAAGGAGAAGAGAGGAGTGCACCACCGGTGAGAGAAGGGAGAAAGAGAAAAATAGAGTGAAGAGAAAAGAGTGTGCTTTTCTCGGTTTACTCAGGAGTGTTTTCCTCTTTAACTTCTTGGGTGTGTAGCGGATACTCCCTCTTGGAGGTTTGTAGCCAATTTCACATAGTGGATTTGCTGTTGCCTCAGCTCCCGTGTTTTTTCCCTTCGGTTCCAGAGGGGTTTCCACGTTAAATATGGTGTATTTCTCTTTCCTTGTTGGCCATCCGTCCGAGCGCTGTCCCTCTGTGTCTAAGTGATTTGTCCCCTCGGTCATTGCGCTCAGGGAAATATTCTGTCCGAGCGCCCGGTTTTTCCAACAGTGTGGATTGGTTTTCCTGGTGAAATTCAGCTGCCTGTCCCTGGGACCTACCTGTTGGTTGAGGATAGGCTGATTTCCTCGCTGGCTACTGAGTAACCTAAAGCTGCGGTTTTTTTCCCCGGGTGCAGCACTACTGATGCTGCTTTGTACTGATATTACTGCCATTTTCTGCTATTTGATTTAGATGCAGTATCATCTACCTTTTGGATGAACATTTTTATGATGCTGGAGTGTTGTTGATGAAGCTACTGAGGTGCCATGAGATTACAGATCCAAGCCGTGTCCCCCTACTGAGATGTGGGCATGCAAGTGGTTGCGGCTGTGAGATCTGTGGTTGAGGAGGTTGAGGGGAAGCAGGCTTGTTGATTTGTTATGGCCGCATGCTACCACTCAGTCCGTGTTGGTGTTTGTTGGATCTGTTTTCTCTCTCGAAAAAAAGGGGGGGTTGTGGCCGGTCAAGGGTTTTGGCCGATCAACTAGTTGACCGGCCAACTGGGTTGCTAATAAAAAATAAATTTAAAGCATCCCGGTATTATTCTGCTTGGTGTACCGATACACATTTTCTTCCTGGGAAAGCTGGCCTTGATGAAATTCTCAGTATGGATTGTTGTCAGCCAGTTTAGAAGTGGCCCGGATGGAATGATTGGGCAATTTGTACTTAAAAAAAATAGGTGGATCATGTTGTCAATTTGGTGCCAATGGGCGGTTGTCAAATTCCCGGTATGGTTTGGAGGAACACTACTGTGGAAAGCTTGTCTGCTTGCTGATGGTCAACTGAGTTGACCGGGCTGCTTTATAGGAAGGTTTGGAAAATTCTACTAAGATGCTTGTTCATGCCTGGAATGGATGTGTTTTTTCTTGTACAAAAGGCTGGTTTGGTGAAATCGGCCGGTATGGCACTACTGGTTTGGCGAGCCTGCTACTCTTGTGCATTCTTCCGGAATGAAGCTGCGTGACGAGTTATCACAATTTCTTGCTTGACAAGTTAGATAGCTGTTCATATCTTGGGCATTATGCCCGATATGGTGCATTTGCCGGTATGGATCTTTTTTGCCAGTTTGGTGCTAATGCCCGATATGGAGTATTTTGGCCGGTTTGGTGCTCTCGTCGTAACGTTGCTTGTTGCCCGTCAAAGATGTTGCAATACTGGTGCTGCTGGTGCTCGAGAGGATTAGGTGCCAACATCCCGATCAATGGGTTGACCAGTATTAGGCTGGTCAACACGTTGACTGGCGATGGTGCAATTAGACGTGCGGTAAGCCAAGGTTACAATGGTGGGATGGAAGGATCGGAAGGAATATTGGGCTGTTAGTATGGACTGTTATCTCCTCTTTGACCGGCTTAGTTGATGGCCTTTAGCGGATATAATTCTGTTTAATTTTTTTTTATTTTTTACACTTTGGTTTCGGGATATGATTCACGGTGCTCGGGGAATGCCCCAACATCTTTGTTCTAAATCCAAATTGGCAAAACACTTGGAGATAGAACATTAGTTCTGTATTTTTTTTTCATTAAAAAAATTTAATTACTTACCAAAAAAAGAAGACATCACCATCACCGCCTTCTTCTGCCTTGAACTTTTGGGAGACCCCTCACTGGGTGGCACACCGGCAAACCCAATCGTAATGGCACCCACTTTCCTCTTATGGGAAGGCACCTTCATCTTCTGCTCGAGGGAAGGAAGTCCCCATCGTGCCCTCTTGGCTTCCACGTAGGAAACCAAGTGGTCTCTCTGGAACTCAGAGAGATGGTCCTCCTCTAGCTTGAAAAGCGGCTCTATGGTGTCAGTCTCCTCGTCAGTGGGCGTCCCTGTGTAAACACTAGGCACCCTACCCCAGTCCCTGGCCAAAGCCTAGGACTCATCCACGTGAAAGTTGAAGAATCGGTTCTTTCAATTCTTCTGAGAATCGTATGTGGCAGTTCTTATCTGAAGCCCTCGTGGGGACAGGGAGATCCACTCTACTCCCTGGTTGAACTTAGACATCCCTTTGACTGCTTCCACTATCAGTCGCTTCGTATGGTGGTGGAGAAAGATGCAGAGTGTGCACAGGTATCACATAGAATTGGCAAAAAACTGTACGATAGGAACCTGAAGGGTGGTCAGAATCTCCTACGGCTCGTCAGGGACTAGAAGGTGCAACCGACTCCTCAAGTGGGCCTCATACACGGTGATGTAGCCCTCAGGAGGGGAGCACACCCGATCTTCCTTGCTAGGGACTCTGAAGACGATCTCCTTTGGGATGTTGTACTCGACGTACAACTCCTTGATGTCTTTTTTTTTTTGGTAAGTAAGTCAATTGTATTAAAAAATTAACATAAAATAAAAAATACAACCTATGATTTAATTCCAAGTGTTTTCCGACTTGAAATTTAGTCATAGACGTGATGGACTTTACCGAACGCCCAGGAAAAAAAACCGAAGGGTTCTACTAAAAGACAGCAAAACAGGAAACCCGCCCAATCTATACAATTGGCAAAGATTACTGAGGACAAAAACCAAAAGCTAGCAGCTTCCAAAAACCATGCCCCAGCCTAATAAATTCTTCAAGCTTCAATAAAATCATCAACAGCAGCCTGCATCAGGACAGCCAATCCCTTCGAGCATCTGTGGGAGGTGGCAGCAGGGAAACCAAAAATCTTCAGTAGATATGCACAGCCCCAACAGGCCACAGGTAGAAGATCCAAGGTATTTCGGCAGCTACTCCAAGCTTCATCCATTTCAGTTTCAACCTCCGGCATCAGCACAGCAAAGGGCGGCCAAAGGCCATCAGCTCAAGAACCTTGGAGAGCACGCCCACCATCAAGCCGAGCTACAACTGCGACCTCAGCATCTCAACAGCATCACAGGGCCATTGCCTATTAACACAGCAATTGATATCCACCCCGGCAGCATCCCTGCGTTAGGGGCTAGAGCGACACCAGCTAGCTGCAGCAGCTTCGGAATCAAACTGCAACCACGACTCCACCCTCGCCGGCAATTCCACCAAAAAGCATTGCCGGCTACAGTGACTGCAAGGCAACAAGCGGCAGTGCTTCATTCATTGCATCAACAAGGGCATCACCCTACATCTGCGCCCTCAGAAGTCGTTTGGCAAAGCACCACACAACTCCTTGATGTCACCGGCCTAGAGAACTAAAACTATATGGATAACAGAGGAAGCCATGGAAATAGGAGAAGGAAGATAACATAACACTTAGAATTTTTTAGGAAGGAAAGTTGAAGGAAAGCGTGGGAAGTTTAAAAGGTAACGGATAGACCACTTAAAGGAATGTGAACGTCGGAGAAGGAGAACTATCTCATAAACGTGCGCCCATCATTGCTGACATGTGTCGCTAGCTAAATGGGTGTAGTCGAATCAGATCCTTTGACCCATTAATTACCGGGATCGTAAATTCACTGTGTGCGAACATGTGGCCAACTTTTTGACTAGCAGTCTGGTGGCATGATGGCTCATCATTTTAATTTCCTTCACCAGCTCTCCGGACGATCAATGAATTCAGTTAACATTTCCTTCACCAGCTCTCCGGACGATCAATGAATTCAGTTAACATTTCCTTCACTAGCTCTCTGAATTCTGACTTAGAAAGTCAAGGAATCCGATCAACATTTCTTTTAGCTAATTATTCAAATTTTGGCCTAGACAGTCAATCAATCCGGTCAATAATCTTCTCAGTCAGTTCTCTGAATCTTGACTTTACGATCAACAACCGCAAGCAACACGATTAACAGACCAAGAGTCATTGCTAGTTTCCTCACCATGTCACCTCAGGCATGTGGTCCATCCACTCTTTTTTTTTTTGTAAATAATTAATTGTATTAAATAAATAATTAGAATGTACAAACAACTATACTTTTTACCAAGTGTTTTTCCGACTTGGTAAAGGAGACATAGAAGCAGGGAGATCCTTAAATCATGACCATAGTCATAAAATAACATGAACACAACATCGAGGACGGTCCTCCAACTAATGTCTCCAGTGTTAGTAAATCGCTCCAGCCAAAGAACTCTGGGTATGACGCCACCACTCATCGTCCCATGCACTCCGGAAGAACAGAGAAAAGGCCCTCCGGAAGAAGATCAGCAAAAACAACTCCGTCCAAAGGAAATAGACCAGCCAAGTACGTGTAGAAACGCACTCCGGATTCTGGAGTTCCCGAGAGGTCTGTCCAAGGTGCGCAGGGCACTCCGCCCATAGCCACTCCGCCAGAATCAGCCCGTCCCAAGTCACTCCGCCAAAATGTCGGAAAACTATGCAGCACTCCATCTAAGCACAAACAAGGACGCACTCCGCAATCCTGAGAACGCGAGAGCGCCAGGTACAACAACGATCAAAAAGCCAGTCCGGAAACCGGAGCACGCACGATATCAGAAACTGATCCCGCAGAAAAAAAATTTTATTTTTTATTTTTATTTTTATTTTATTTTATTTTTTTTGTGTCAAAACGCCACTCCGGATTCTGGGATGCTAGAGAGCAAAAGAACACCGGAATCCGGAATTCACAGGAGCTCCGGAAAGCGAAGCGAAACACGAGAGAGGGAGCACTCCGGAACCGGAGTGCATAAAAATCCCTCCGGAAAAAACAAAAGTAAGGAAGAAGAGAAATCACTCCGGATTCCGGAGTGCAGAAAAAGCACTTCGGAATCAAATGCAAGAGTGAAATTAATTAATTTTTTTTTTCAAAACCACTCCGGATCCGGAGTGTCAGAGAAGACAACACTCCGAATCCAGGAATTTACAAGAGCTCCGGATAAACAACGGCTCAGAAGAGAACAAAAGCACTCCGGAATCAAAGGCACGCCAGATTCCGCAGTACAAAGAACACTCCGGAATCAAAAGCTAGGATGAAATTTTTTTTTTTCCTAAACCACTCCGGATCCTGAGTGCCAGAGAAGACAACACTCCGAATCCAGGAATTTACAAGAGCTACGGATAAACAACGGATCAAAGAGAACAAAAGCATTCCGGATTCTGGAGTGCAGAAAAAGCACTCCGGAATCACAGGCACTTCGGATTCCGGAGTACAAAGAACACCCCAGAATCAAAGGCTAGGATGAAATTTTATTTTTTTTTTTTGAAAGAAGGACAACAATAACGCTCTAGGTCCAGAGAACACAGAAGCAAAAGAAACCCGGAAAAAGACACAGAGCAGGTAACTTCAGAAACGAGTTCCACAAAGGAAGAACCACTCCGGAAGCCAAACACCACAAGCGCTACTCCGGTTCAGGCTACATCCTCCAACCAGCGATCATCACAAAATTCACTCCGGGGTAGATTGGACCAAGGAATGTTCCACCTATCCAAGATTCGCCTGTCCTGCACATTAACAGCTTTATGGGAAACCTCCATCTTCCCCCGTACTGCCGTAGAAATCTGGGAAACCAGTTGTGTGACGTTGAGGTTCCCTGCATCCTTAAACATACGTTGATTCCTCTCCTTCCAGATGAAATAGACGGAAGCAGCAAGGGTAAGACGAAATGACGAGGTTTTGAGATTTTTGCCCTTCCACCGATTAGCAGCCCATAAAATATTAGAATTCCAATTAGGGTGGGGCCACCTACAACCAGCTTTTTGGCGCACTTTCCGCCAGACGGACGAGGAAAAATGACATTTAAAGAACAGGTG
>JAODPA010080344.1:0-26727 GCA_025585075.1 Nepenthes mirabilis | reverse complement strand
AAAGAAAAACAAAAATATATAAAAATATATGTACGTTTTTTTTTTTATAAGTTCCAACGCCTAGCCAACGAATGGTCAGGGCGACCAGCACGAGGCAAAGAGGCCTTCAATTTGTCCCGAACAGCGTTTAAAATCTGAGAGCATATATGGGAAATGTCCTGAGGTAAGGATTTCTCAAAGGTACGGCTGTTACGTTCTCTCCAAATGTAATAGACAGTTGCCGCAAGAGAGAGACGTCTAGACAAAGCGTTTAGATTCTTGCCTTTCCAGATGTGGGCAGCCCAATTGACGTTTTGAGACCAGTTTGGGTATGGCCAATGAATACCGGCATTCCGTTGGATGGTGGTCCACACGGAATTGGAAAACGGACAGGAGAAGAAAAGATGGTCATGATTTTCAGCATCCGGTCGGATGTATTAAGCCTGCCTTTGATGGCCAACCAAAGGGTAAAGGCGTGGGCAGGAATATGGAATGGGCCCCAGACTAGCTTGGTCCAAACCAGTTTCAGCTTGGGAGGGTGGATAAGGAGGTAGGTAGTCTTAGCAGTAAAGACACCGTTGTGGCTACCGACCCATTTCAGGGAGTCCTTTCGCCCGGTGTTGGGTGGATAGTTGGGCATATTTTCGGCGAGACTAGAAACCTCCTGATCGTAAGGGTTAGGCCAAGCCCATTGGTCATTTCTGATTATCTGAGAAACCTTGGCATCCTCAGATAACCCAGTGATAGTACGAATGCGGTCAGTGCAGACCCTACTGAGGGGGCCGATAGGATGCTAGTGGTCATGCCAGACAAAGGTATCCTTGCCATCACCAATGATCTTAGAAGTGTGAGCGCACATGAAAGGATGAAGATTCATGATCTTCTTCCAGCTCCAGGGAGAAGAGTCAGGGACTTTGAGAGTCCAAATACAACGGTCCTTAATTCTAGTCTTGTGGATCCAGGAGGACCAGGCCGAATCAGGATCTTTAGACATGATGCGCCAAAAGAGTTTACAGATGAGGGCTTTATTTTGAGCCTGCAAATTCTTGAGACCCAATCCTCCTTCGTTCTTCGGGTAGCAGATTTCGGCCCAGGCCACTTTTGCAATAGCCTTTCCCTCCGAAGAACCATTCCAAAGGAACCGCCTTAAGATGTAGTCGATTTGCTTGAGGATGGATTTGGGTAAGATGAAAATCGAAGCCCAATAGAGGTGGACAGATGATAGAATAGAGGCAATCAATTGTAGACGGCCTCCGAAGGAGAGCCACCTATTCTTCCATGATTTAATGCGCCGGGTAATTTTCTCAGTGAGGGCCGTACAATCTCGAATCGACAGCCTGGTAGAAATCAGAGGGACACCAAGATATCTGATGGGGAGAGAACCCACTTTAAAACCCAAAACATCAACGATATTCTGAATAAGGGCAGGGTCTTTAGAGCATAAGAAGATCTTGCTCTTATTTATGTTCGCCGATAAGCCAGAAAGCCAATGAAATTCCTCAAGGCAATCCTTGAGAATCTGGATGGAGCATACGTCAGCATGAGAGAAGAGGAGAAGATCATCAGCAAAGGCCAGCATGACAGTGTGAGTCGCATCACACTTCCAATGAAATTTGAAATTATTGTTCCTGCGGGCCTTGAGGTCAATTATGCCATTCAACACCTCCATCGCCAGCACAAAAAGGTAAGGAGAAATAGGGTCACCTTGGCGAAGACCCTTCCCCCCTTTGAAAAATCCAATCGCTTCCCCATTAATATTAATAGAGTACGAGGGGTGGTAATACATTACCTAATCGAGTTTATCATTTAGGGCGGGAAATTCATGATGGTTAGGACAGAGATGATGAAATCCCAATGAACAGAATCATAGGCTTTCATAAGGTCAATTTTCAAAGTACACCGAGGAGGGTCATGACCCAGATGGTACTTATGGAGGAGTTCTTGGGCCAGGAGAATGTTGTCACTGATTTGGCGACCCGCCACAAAACCTGTTTGGCACTTATCAACCAGATAAGGTAATGCCATCTTTAACCGATTAGCAATGATCTTCGAGATAACTTTGCAAATGACATTACAGCAGGAAATGGGACGGTAATCAGTGACTTGCCGAGGAGACTGGACCTTGGGGATCAGGCTAATGATCGTAGCGTTCATTTGTTTGAGAAGTAAACCATGATTGAAAAAGTCACGGATAGCTTCACAAACAGATGGACCCACGATGTCCCATGACTCCTTGAAAAAAAGAGCACTGAATCCATCAGAACCCGGGGCCCTATAGTCACCTATAGAGAATATCACCTTGCGGATCTCATCATCACTTACCGGGCCCACAAGAGGGTCCATAAGCGATTCAGGCACAGTATGAAGGATGTAAGGGCGAAGCCGATCCGCATCGGCCGACCCATACGTGCGTCCAGTACCAAGAGCCTTACTAAAGTGATCCACAATCAGATTTTGGACATTTTCGATACTATTGGTAGGATTCCCATCGTGATCAAGGAGAGAGATAATCCGGTTCTTATTGTTGTTTCCATTCACCGTCTTAAAAAAGAATTTGTTACATTGATCACCATCTTTGAGCCACCTTATCTTAGCTTTTTGCTGAGTAAGGTCGGCTTCCTTGGCCAGTGCATCATGGTAAGCATCCTTACATCTGCGTTCCTCGAGATGACACACCAGGTTAGGAGGAGTTTGACCCTGGATATCCTCAAGCTTTTTCCTCAGGCAAACAACCTCCTTGTGGACATTAAGCTTTTTTAGAGCCTTTTTGACCAACTTAAGACGAGCCACAAGCCTGAACATAGGATAGCCATTGGTAACTCCGACTAAGCATCTGCAACCAAAGGATGAAATTTAGGGGATTTGGTGAGGAAATTATTGAACCGAAACATCCCATTTTTTCTGTGGGAAAAACCAGAAGGGAGAAAAATACAGGGCGAATGGTCAGAAAGACGGGGAGGGGGAAAAAGGGCTTTTGCCCGACTGAATTTATCGAACCAATGCCCATTCGCAACAACACGGTCAAGCTTTCTAAATATACGAATGGAAGAGTCGTGGCCATCATTCCAGGTATAGTGCATGCCTTCATGGCAAACATCATCAAGATTACAACCTCTAAGACAATATTCCAGATCAAAAGAGCTTTTATTGTGCCAGATGCCTCCCAGGGCCTCGTTTGGGGACCTAATGGCGTTGAAATCCCCAAGGGCAGCCCACGGGAGCTCCCATTCCATATCCCCGCCCACGCATTTACTCTCTGGTTGGCTATCAAAGGTAGACTTAACACAAATGATCGAATTCACGGTGTTCCAACCTTATCCAATAAATGCAGTCTTTGTAACTTGGAGGACGAAAACCATGAACACCTATTGTTCTCGTGTACCTTCTCCCAATCCTTATGGACTGATATCCAAAGGAAAGCTGGTTTTCAATGGCCTTATCCCGACTGGACCCACAACATCAAATGGGCTGCTCAGCATTGGAAAGGAAAGAATCTTATGGCCCTATCCAAACGTATTTCTTTTGCGGCCATTATATATTTTATTTGGAGACAACGTAATAATTGGATCTTCAAGAAATCCTTCCTACAGGATCCGGCCCAGACATGCCTTCTGATTACTAGTGTGGTTCGGGACAAACTGAAGGCCACCTTGCCTTGTGCTGGTCCCCCCTACCCTACGCTGGTTAGGCGTTGGAATCTATAAAAAAAAAAAAATGGATTTGGGGCTTTCAGGCCTGTTCTCTTTCAAGTTTTTTTTTCCTTCTCCTCCTCAAAAAAAAAAAAAAAAAATGGTTTTGGGGCTTTCTGACCTGGTCTCTTTCAGGTTTTTTCCCCCTCCTCCTCAAAAAAAAAAAAAAAAAATAATGGATTTGGGGCTTTCTGACCTGGTCTCTTTCAGGTTTTTTTTCCTCCTCCTCAAAAAAAAAAAAGGTGGTGAAGGGTGTAGTGCTCTATCCCTTCTTTTTCTATATTGTGGTGTTAACTCAACGGTATGCAATTTTGATGAATTCGAAAGCTGAAATTGGTAAATGCCCCTTGCTTTTTTCCGTTTGAAGTTTTGAATTTGGATTGCTTGGGAGTTAGTGATGCGGTTTTTTTTTTGAATTGGCTTGCTGTGTCTCTACCCCTTGGGGATTCTGCTGGCTGGAATCTTGTTTCTTGGATGATACTCTTCTGAAGCTGATGTACCTGACGGTGGACTGGGACGGTCTCTCTGGGCTGATGTTCCTTCTGCTGATGCATAATCTGCCCTGTTGACATCACTCTTCCTTGTTTGGTGGGCTGCAGGATTGAAGCTCATCTTGCCATATTGGAACGAAATGTCTGCAGTCACTCTATGCTCTACAAGATGAATTCGATGCTGCATTGCATATCTTCTGCCCTTTGTCCCGCAAATCTGGTGCTGGTGAGATTGGCTCTCTTTATGCTACTGTGGGGCGCGGCTGAGTGAGGTGCAGCCACTATGAAGCTTTGCTTGGCGCTTTGTCAGGCATGCTGGGATCATGGATTGTTGCTGTTTTAGTTGCTTTGCGATTGTTGTCCTTGGCCTCTGATCCTGTTGGGTTACGCGTTTGGTGGTTGCTGTTGGTACTGTTGCTGATAATCCATATGCTGATGGGGTTTGGCCGCTAGCTGCACATTTGGTTGGGCGTCTTAGGTGCTATGCCTCTTGTTTCACCAATGTTGCTGAAAATTGGTGCTTCTGATGCATTTGTTCTTGCTCCTGCGGCCTATCACCTACTGGCTGTTGCCACTAGGCTGGGCGAATGAACATCGGTGCCCTTCATGTTCACTACTGAAATGCTGGATTCAGCTTGATTCTGGTTTCCTGATTTTTTTTATGCTAAGTGCTGTGCTGAATTCAGATTCGGATTTTTTTATACTGAGTGCTATGCTAAATACAGATTCGGATTCCCTATGCTGGCTAATCAGCTTTCTTCTCCTTGCTGATATAGAGCTGCGCAGGCTGCTGTTGAAGTTGGATACATGCCTTGGATGCTCTTACAGGCTGTGCTACACGTGTTTATGGAAAGAGCTGGGTGTGGCCGGGCCACCGGTTTGGATCAGATCCTGATTTGGCGGTATATATGGCGCTGGCGGCTACTAACCTTGGGCTAATAGAATGAATATGGAACCGTGGGCTGGAAGTCCCTATATTTCGCCTCTCTGATGATGTTTGCTTTGTTGTAGGGTCAGGATATTTTCGGTCAATTTTGCTATTTTCACCTCGATGAGGTTTGCTTTTTTTTCCATTGGAAAAAAAAGAAAAATTTGTTCATGTTTTTGCTCTTGGTGATGCTCGGGGTATACCCTAGCTCGTTGTTCTATGTCCAAGTTGGCAAAATACTAGGATTTAGAACATCGGTTTTGTACCTTTTATTTCATTTAATTCATTAAACTTACTTACCAAAAAAAAAAGGGTAGCCTTATTCTCTCTTTTTTTTTTGAGACTGGAGTTGTTGGTTTACAATACTCAACAGTTTTGTAATTTTTAATGACTGATGTCATTGGTTTAGGGGTCTTCCCTGCTTTGTGTTCCATCTCCAAGTCGGCAAAACACTTGGTTATAAACACTTTTTTATACATTTCTCTTAAAATTTTTTTTGTAAGTAAGTATTTTGAATTAATGGGAGAAAAAAAATTACAAAATCAATGTTTTATCTCCAAGTATTTTGACTTGGATTTAAAACATGAAATGTTAGGGCATTCCCCGAGTATTTTGGATTCTTGGATTTATCTCCAAGAATCAATGTTTTATTCTCTCTAACCCTTGTTTCCTTTTTTTTTGGTAAGTAATTAATTGTATTAAAATTTGTAAGAATGTACAAACATATGTTTATTACCAAGTATTTTACCGACTTGAAAATGGAACATAGAAATAGGGTGAACCTTAAACCATGACGAAAGTCACTAATAACAGGATTACAAATTCAAGAACGGTGATTGCAAAACTAGCTCAGCATTTGACTCGCCCTCCGGAAACGGCAAAAGAGGAACAAGACAAGCGTGACAATCTCAATTCAGCTCAGACCACTCCACACGCAAGGCCGCTCTATCCTTAGAAATAAGCAAGCCCACTCCGCCCTTTAAAGGAACAAAAGAACACCGGAAAACGCAACAAAGTCACTCTGACCACAGTGAAAAAGCACACCGTCCGATAGAGGGTAAAGAGGCACTTCGGAAAAACGCACATAGTTACTCCGTCCGAGAAGAACATAAAGCACTTCGGCCACCAAGGAAAAAACAAGCACTCAGTCCGATCTTTTAGGGCATCAAAGGGACTCCGGGAAATTCTCGCTAAAAGATTATTCCGGCCTTTTAGTGAAGGAAAAGCACTCCGGCCTTCAAGGAGTCATCATTTTTTTTTTTGGATAAAGGTCTCCGGAAAAGGAAACAAGGCCACTCCGTCCTTTAAAAGGACAAGAGGGCACTCCGGATAAAAGGCTCCGGAAAAAAGAGCAGAGCCACTCCTTTTTTTTTTTGGTAAGTAAGTAAAAGAGCAGAGCCACTCCGACCAAGGATAACAGAACACTCCGTCCAATAAACCGCTCCGTCCAAAAATCACTTCAGTTTTTTGTTTTTTTTCTCCGTCGCACGAGCTACCAAAAAATGTGGCAATCACAAATCATCTCAGGCCACTCCTTCCTTAGAGATAAGCAAGGCCACTCCACCCTGTAAAGGAACAAAGGAACTCCGGGAAACGCAATAATGTCACTCCGTTCGAAGTGAGAAAGCACTCCTTTGATTTCAATTTGAAATCTTCCCTGCCGCTTCTCTGCCTTCGACAGTGCCGTTGCCGGCCATGGACGGCCCTTTGGGTGTCCGTCTAGATCCTCCCGCTCTTCCCAGTTTACCCATAGATCTGGGGTCCCCGTTATCTTCGCCCGACCCTCTTTTGTCTGCGGTGGATTTCCATCCTCCACCCTGTTCTACGCCAGCGGTGGGTCTCCCGGCGCCTTCTTACCCGGCTCTTATTCCGGCTTCGCCCTACCCATCAGGGGCTGCTACCGTACAAAATCGTGTTTTTCCCCCTTCCCCAACACTGAAATTTTTCCCTCCACAGTTCGTGGACGGTGATATTGCTCGTATTTCTCCACCCCCCGAAGTGCTTCAACAGAGTGAGTTGTTCTGGAATTCGACGCTTCTGGGCTGCTTCTCTGGAAAGGGCCTTCATTTCCAGGCCGTGGCCAACATTGCTCGCCGGCTTTGGCTTTGTTTTGGCCTTGTTCATGTTGCGGAGGGTGCTAATGGCCTCTTCCTGTTTCGATTTTCCTCAGAGGAAAATTCAAATGCGGTTCTGGCCAGAGCCCCGTGGACCTTCAGAGGTAATCTCCTACTTCTCAAGCAATGGTCCCCAGGTATGCCCTTGGTTAGAGAACAGCTGAATTCTTTTCCTATTTGGATTAAACTGAAGAACATTCCTGCTGAGTTCTGGACCCCTCTTGGGCTCAGCTAGATCAGTAGCGCAGTGGGTAAGCCTCTCCAACTTGATTCTTTCACTGCTAAAATGGAGCGTCTGCACTCGGCTCGGGTGTGTGTTGAAATCACACCCGATACGGTGCTCCCATCCAAGATTGAATTAAACTGCTCTGCAATTGAGGTGGAGAAGGCCACTGTTGTGGAGGTGGAATTGCCTGGATTTCGAACAAGGGGTGGTCGCAGGGACTCTCTTGGCCTCTCTAAATCTGCTGATTGCCTCCAGGGCAGTGGATTGATGTCAAGTGGGTCTTCTGTTAAACCGCCCCAGCCATGTGAGACCCAGGAATCAGCTTCTCCTGGGCTGGACCCAAATGCTGTTGTTACAAATTCCTTGGACTTGATTGGCTTGGTGCCTGACCTGGGTCTACCTAAGCTGGATGAGCCTAATGCTCTGCGAGGTTCTGAGGAGCCTGTTTCGGTTAAAAATATTGATGGGATTGCTGCTATGGCTCTGTCGTCCTCTCAATGTGGGCTAATTCCTCAATCTTCTATTGAGGATTGCTGCGCCAGGGAGCCTTCTGTGTCAGATCCTTTGGATTTTGACCACTATTCGGATCCCTGCCCTTCTGTTTGTGCTCCGTTGAACAAGCGGCTTCATGCTCAGGCTACTCTTTCAGTTTCCCCAGCTCCATGTGAAAAACCTGTTGCTGTGATAAATGGTCCTGCGTTCGACTCAGATTCATTGGATTTGGTGGTCGTTGGCATTGCCTTGATGCCATGTAATTTGATCTCTGATGAGGTCCGAGAGGCTGTTTTGGGCTCGGAGGTTGGTTCCTCTGTGTTAAATCTCCCCTCTCCAGATGGTGATGTGGTTGATTTGGACTCAGCTCCTTTTTTGTTATCTATTGCCCCTGGCCGCTCGATTTGCCTTTCGAATGCCACCAGTCATATGAATGGCCTTCCTGATGCATTCCCCAAAAAGGCGGGCCCAGTAAATGATACCGATAGTGATTCTACTCCAATCTCTATCCAACGTATAATAAAAAGGTATGGCCTGGATTCAAACAAGCTTATGGGATCCGTATCTGACTCCCCTTGTGTGTTCTCTACTAACATTTATGTGGGGCGGGCCATCGATTACTCCTCCGAGAAATTCTTAAGTGTCAAGGAGGCTATGGAACTGCAATGTGAATCTTGGAAGCCCTCAAAATCTCGGAAAAAGAAAAAACCTAAAAATCCCAAGGCTTCCCCGGGAGCCTTGGCCCTATGATTCTATCGTTTTCATTTCGGCTGGCAATAATTGCTGATGTTGGATTGGGATGGAGCAGGGGCTTCATGGCTCCTCTAGTAGTGCAAGTGTTGATCGTCTGATAATAACTGCTAAGACTCTATTTTCCTCGCTGTTTTGATGAAGCTGCTGTTGGATGACAGCAGCTGATGAATGAGCTTGGTCTTTTTTTGGCTGGGGTATGGTGAATGATCTAGTTGCTGGTGGTGTGTTTTTGTTGGCTGCAAAATTTGAATAGCAGCAACTGAAGTATTTTTTTTTTTTGGTAAATAATTAATTGCATTAAATTAAATTAAAATGTACAAAGACTGTATTTTTACCAAGTGTTTTGCCGACTTGGAAAAAGACACATAGAAATAAGGGAAACCCCTAAACACATGACACAAGTCATTAAGAAAGATTACAAAAAATGTGCGATTACTATGAATGAAATAGCCTAAAACCCCTCCATCACGGAGACTGCAAACCACTCCTGGAAAAGCAAGACGATCCAGCACACTCCGTCCAATTAGGCAGAGAATTCACTCCGGGGCTACCTATCCATTCCGTCCTAGGAGACAAGAATACACTCCGGAAAAAGACACACGCTTCGAGTCACTCCGTCCAAATCGCAGAAATTCACTCCGGCTACGCCACTCCGTCCAAGGAGACAAAGGGCATTCCAGCAAAAGGAACCACATACACACCGGAAGCAAAACAAGATCACTCCGTCCAAGATGAAAACTACACATCGTCCATGTGAGAACCCAACACTCCAACCAAGGAAGTTTAAAGAAGAACTCCGGACAAAGTTCACACCAGAATCTTCAACAGACTCATCGACCAAAAGTAGGAGGTGCTGTAATTTCTATGCTGCTGACCCCGTGTTGCCTCTTTCTTGCTGTGTGCTGCTGTGTAGTAATGGTAGCTTCTGATGGATATCTGCATGGGATATCCTACTGCTTTCATGGAATGATGCACTAGGATCCTTAGCTCACGTTGCCCGATTGCCCTTTTATGGTTTGGACTACGGCTGGACCAGCTGCTAGATCAGGGTTGATGTTAGCAGGAGGGCTGTTCTGTGGAACCTTGAATGACTTGACATTAGGTGTAGTTGCTCTTCATGGTGCTGTCCCTGAAGGCTCTACACGCGGATGTTCTTGCTGGCCTCATTGATTCTCGGATGGCTGCTTGATATTCCCTCCGGATACTGTCCCAAAGACCATATCAGCTCGCTGTATTATCTCTGCTGATGCAGTTATGATTTCTACTTGCTGATGTTGAGGATGATGTTGCGTTCCTAGGAAGCTGATGCGGCCTGGATGCCACTTCTCTCTGCTGCTTCTTCGGGATTTGCTGCTGCTGATGGGTGCTGCCATTAGCAGATGGATGCTGTGGCTTCTTCTAGCTTGCTGTTGCTGAAGGAAGTTGCTCTTGATGCCGAAGCTACTCTGCCTCTGCCAAGGCTGTTCCTGGCTGTCCATCCTGCCCTGCTGCTGATGTTAGCACGCTGGTCTCAGTGTTGAAATTCTTGGTTGCTGTATCCTCTTCTGTTGCTGATGAAGCCGGCCGCAATGTGGGGCTGAAAAGGCCCACGGATGGCATGATGTCCCCTTTGGCAGTGATGCTGAAGCAGGTGGAGACTTGAATTCTTTTGTTGCCAGTTTCAGTAACTGATGGTGGAAGGCAGTTGCTGACAGTTTTTCTGCATGAAACATCCTCTCCTCCTGTGCGGTAGGATTGGGAATACAATTAAATCTGTTGGAGGTGAAAATGTTAATCAGTATTTGGAAATGCAGTGTCTCATGCTGTTGCGACCAGGAGTTGATGGAATAACTGGTGCTGTACCGGTTTTCTTTCTTTCGGCTGCATCATGCTACCGTGAACTGATGCTGAAGCAGTGGTTGTTGAGTCTCCTTTTGCTGCATACGCTTGGTACTGCCTTGGATTGCAGTGATGGGGTATTTGGAACTGCTGCTGCTGGTTACCTCAGTTTTGTTCCATCCATGCTGATGCTGGCTGTCTTGTGGCCGAGTAGTGTAACTAAGGATGCTTGGTATCGGGTCACTCCCTCTGCTGTTTTGGGTGAATCAACGGCCGGATGGCTGCGGATGGGGCGGTGATGCTGTGGTGAGCGATGCCGCTGTTTAAGCTGTGTTGATGCCCGCTGGAAGTGCTGAGCGCCATCTGCCTCGCTGATTTCCTGAATTTTGGACATGACGCCCACTGGTTGTTAGAACTTGTGTTGCGTGTCAGTGTTATCGTATGTAATTTGATGTACTATCTGCTCGGGGAATGCCCTAGCGCCTTATGCTTTATCTCCAAGTCAAAACACTTGGATTTAATGCATAGTCTATATAATTTTTTCTCCCATTAATCCAAAATTCTTACTTACAAAAAAAAAAAAAATATTCCAGCCTTTTAGTGAAGGAAAAGCACTCCAGCCTTCAAGGATTTCTCCGTCATTTTAGAGCTTCGGATACGACAAGACGAAAGGTCACTCCGACTTGAAAGACATAAGGCACTCCAGCCTTCAGGGACCTGATTGTTATTTTTTATTTTTATTTTTATTTTTATTTTTGATAAATGTCTCTGAAAAAGGAAACAAGGCCACTCCGTCCTTTAAAAGGATAAGAGGGCACTCCGGATATAAGGCTCTGGATAAAAGAATAGAGCTACTCCTTTTTTTTTGGTAAGTAAAGCTCGCAATGAACAGACCTACTCTGTCCAAGTAAAATAGAACACTCCGTCCAATAAACGCTCCGTCCAGCAAAAAGCACTCCCGTTTTTTTTTTTTTGTAAACGCAAAATCACCAGCAAAGAAAGGCACTTCGGCCTCAGCACGGCATCAGTCGCTCGAGGTACTAACAAAAGCACACCATCAAACCAGCCAATTGTTAACCAGAAATCCAGTCATCCGAATGCAAGTTTGAACTAGTAATGTTCCACCTTTCTAAAATCTGCCTGTCCTGCACAGTAACGGCACTATGGGATGCCTCTATCTTCCCCTGGACTGCCGGAGAAATCTGGGTAACCATTTGGGTTTAGTTAAGAGTTCTCGAATCCTTAAACATACGATGATTCCTCTCTTTCCAGATAAAATAGACGGAAGCAGCAAGGGTGAGGTGGAATAAGTATGCTTTGAGGTTTTTGCCCTTCCATCGTTTAGCTGCCCACAAGATGTTTGAATTCCAATTAGGGTGAGGCTAGCTACTTTTTTTTTTTTTTTTTTGATAAGTAAGTGATTTGGATTAATGGGAGAAAAATTTTACAAGTAATGATTTATCTCCTAGTGTTATTCCGACTTGGGGATAAACCATAATCGTTAGGGCATGCCCCGAGCACATTGATACAATGAATGAAACCAACAGAAAACAAAATTGTTGGTATTCATGAAATATAAAACAAAACACTCTAACATTAGTAGACCAATTTCTAAACAAAACATTCCGATCCAAGGCACGACCGAAAAATGGCAACAAACAGAGGAAACCAGCAGCCGTGTCCCCATCGAATCCACAGCAAAACACCATGGCCAGCAGTTGCTTCATCACCAAAAAGTGGACAGCCAGACCAGCAGCTGATTTCCAGCGATTCCAAGCCACAGCATCCAGAACAGCATTCCAGCAGCTCCAGCAAGGCTTGGCCAAAATCAGCTCTAGCAAAATCATCAGAAGTAACCTTGCACTTCTGTACTACCGTAGCCAGCAATCTGCACTCTGCAACCCAACAGCTACGGGTGAAACAGGCAACGGTCAGCAACCCAGCTCCATAGAACAAATGGCATGCTACACGCCGTGAGCAGCATGGATCTCTGCATCAGCAAGAGGATGACAGCCCACCGCCCATCATTAATGCCAGCCCAAACCAGCAATAACAGGCTCCAGTCCACTGCCAACACCAGCAGACCAAGCATCTGCTGATGCATCATGGCCAAAAAAAACAAGAAACTAGTAGAGCAGATGGTACTCAGAAGCATCACAGCTCCTCCCAGCTGTACATTCCAATCTGGCATTGATACTGCATAAGCAAGGAAACTGTAGACACAAAGCTGAAGGCAAGTAATACACCATCAGCACCCACGAACCAATGGTCCATCCTGGTTAACCTGCATGCTTCAACATTTACAGCACCAGCAGCCAGTAATAGACCATCAACTTCCATCAAGCTGTCAGGTCAAGACGGCAACAAAGGCAAAGACTCCAGCCCCGCGTCTTACTAGTAGAACATAGAGGTGCCTCCAGTTGCTACTGGATTTCAGCTAACACACAGCATATTTGACAGCCAATCACACTTTTATGGTTCAGAACAGACCCATGACCAACTCACAGCACTAGCTAAAAACTGATTAACATAACATGCCAAGTACTTTTTTTTTTGGTAAGTAAGTCAATTGTATTAAAAAAACAAGTATACAGCCTATGATTTAATTCCAAATGTTTTTCCGACTTGGAATTTAGTCTATAACAACAAGCCAAGTACTACAGGCAGAAGGTAGAAGGCAAAAGGCAGCGAGTGGTTCAACCACTCCAATGTCGCCCACAGTGGCCAAGAGGCAAAAGGCAGAAGCCGCAGAGCCAATATCAGCAGCGGAAAGCCTTTCCCATTCCACAACCTGGCAAACAATAAGCAGCAGCATTTCACCACCACTACATTCCTTTAGAGTGGTTCAACAAGCAGAAGCAACAGCAATTCAGCACCACCACAGGCAGCGAGTCCTCCATTTCATGGGCAGCAGTATTCCAGCTCCAGCAGAGATCAAAGTATTAGGCCGCGGCCGGCTTCAGCAGCATCAGAAGAAAATGCAGCAACCAAGAACTCTGCAGCAACAGAAAATCCTATGCAGAAGTAACACCCACAGTTTTTTTTTTGGTAAGTAAGTATTTTGGATTAAATGGAGAAAAATTACAGAATCTATGTTTTATCTCCAAGTGTTTTGACTTGGAGTTAAAACATAAACGATAGGGCATGCCCCGAGCAAGTGTTACAACAGAAAATATCTAAGAACTTTATGAGGACAACTAATTACAGGCCCCACAGAAAAGTAACCAAACAAACACAAAGCAAGGTTGACAAGCCCAACCTAACAAATTTCGGTACAAGCCAAACAGCAGCCTAACATGCACTAATATATGCATCAAAAAGAAAACGAAGTTCGCAACCATCATCTTAACGCACCCCATTCCAGCAGTTCGCATCAAACCCGAAGCAACGCCTCCAGCGCCTCAAGATCTTCAACTCAGCCGCAGCAAGAAGGCACAAAAGCAGGACAACTCTTCGAAGGGCAAAGGTCCAATAGCATCCGAAAACATCAATCAAGAGCAAAATAGATAGCTCCAGATTCAAATCATACACGCCCAGTTTGAAGCAAGGCAGTTTACAATCCACACCAAAAATTTACAGCACCGTTCCACCACCAAGAACCCAAATTCAAAAGCAGCAAGGAGGAAACGTCAACAGAAGCAACACCAGGACTGCGACTATATTACAGCTATTCCCTACTGCAGCAGTTTCAGCATCTGTCGCCAATCACAAATATATTGAAGCCCGGTGCACAAAATAAAACCTCAAAACAAGCAGTTGTAATATTCTAAAACTTCTAACACCAGCAGCCTCCGGACAGCAGGTCCAAGCACTGCTGCACGCCCATTCCAGCAAGACCAAGAACTGCCACCATTTTCCAAAGCCTCCAGCCAACAGAAGCCTCCAGCCAGCAATCACCATCAGCAACCGGACAGCATATCTGAGAACAGCCACATAACCCCAGCCCAAAAAAATTAGAGCTAGTGTAACCCTGTTCTGAACCTATTCCAGCAAGACCGAGCACATCCCCAATGCCTTCCAGCATTAAATTTATAAGCCAATCTCAGCATACTTCAGCAACACACCACCGCAGGACAACAAGATCAAACAGTACAAGTGTAACCCACAGCAGTTTGCCCAAATAAGTCATCCAGTAAAAGTGTCAGCAAGACCCATCTCCCTGTCATCAGCAGTAACGATCAAAATCAATGCAGCTGTTCCTCCAACCAACCAACACAACAAAGTCATATGGAAGAACAGGCCGCAATGCTATGGAGCAACATGCAACCGGAGGTTTCAACATTGGATCCAGCTTGCTGACAACTAAATAGGCACCAGCAAAATTGACCATCCCAAAAACCAGCGAACATTCTAACATCAGCAGAAAGCGCCCAGACCCATCCACTGCAACATCAGCATTGCAACATCATCAACCTCAACTGGACCAGCAAGCTACAAAACCAGGATGGTTTCTTCTCCTCAGTAATGCATTCCATAATTGGCAATGCGTTGCACCAGTCAATAAAGCGCCCATTGCTGCCTCATAGCAATCAGAGCCAAAGGCCTATCGCCCACATGTACATGAATAATCAGCCTAGAGTAAACAAAAGCCACAGTTCCAAACTCAATTAGAAAAGCTACACAAGTTAAATTGCTATTACTTGACAGCAACCAGCTCCCATTTTACAGCATCAGCAATCAGCTTCTATCCTTTCTATTCCAACTAGCATTCTTCTGGGGACAGCAGCATAGAAAGACCAACAGGCTTCAGCAAATTAATGTAGCCCCACTTTCCACAGCTTGAAATCCACTTAAACCGCCCAGGGATGGCCGTTGCACTCATCCTTGCACCCACAAATCAGAACATACACCGACAGGTGTATCCCATGGATCCTCATCATCTCACACGGGCAGCAGAGGTCTTTTTTTTTTTTTTTTTTGGCAAGTAAGAATTTTGGATTAATGGGAGAAAAATTACAAACTAAATATTTTAACTCCAAGTATTGAACTTAGAGGTAAAACATAAAGTGTTAGGGCATGTCCCGAGCAACAAATACATTAAAAAAACATTAAGAACTACCGCAAAATCAGAAAATGAAAACTATCATCAGATTCACACTAGCAAAATCGATGTAAACAACTCCTAACAACAACGATGTCGACACTACAACCCATCTTGGATCTTCATCGGTATAGGAATGTAAACCACTGACCAGACAGCTTGTCATCATAAGAGAGCATGCAGAACAGCACCTTCATTTGCTTCGGAGCAAACAGGAGCGGCCGCACCCACCCAGAAGCATAACCAGCGCATCAGCCTTGTTCAAGGCCAACTGAAATTCAATACTTCCAAGCCACACCAAACAGAACCGCAATCCAGCAGAGGTCACTGTCCATTGCAAATAGGACCGAAGCAAGCCTCTACAGAATCAAACCCGAGTAATGCCACAAGAATCCCTATACAACCAGCAGGCTAGCATGCCACATAAACACTGCCTATCTGGACAGCTGTAGTCACATGAGACAGGTACATCAGCTCCAAAGCATCACAGCCCCATTAGATTAAACATTGCAGCAAAAACAACAACCCCCGGCCAAACCATCTACTGCATCAACAACAGAGCAACTACCCTAGTCCACAGTCAGGTACACCAGCCGCAGTAGCACCGGATCTCCATTGCAACCCCACACAGAGTGCAAACACAAAATGCCACCACTTCAAAATCAAAGCAACAAAATCAGCAGAGCCAGGGGCCAGAGCAGCAGCAAAGAGATCTGCCAGTTAGCATGCTCCAAGTCCCCGGCAACACTCAATACAATCCACCCAACAACCGAACATACCCAACACAGGAAAACGAAACTACACGATAGGCAGCAGCCACGATCACAGCATAGAAGAAAAAAAACTCAGGCTAGAACGCCGGGCAGCGATGAAACAAAATCCCTTTTTTTTTAGGGGGGGTGGGAGGGAGGACAGTGCTGAAAGTGGGGACAGCACAATACCTGAACATCATATACATCCCAATTTACAATAGAAAAACAATACAACGAATAATGCAGGGACTAACTAAACAAAACCGGGAACCAATCCCACAGGAGAGCCAGCCAAACCAATTGTCTATTTTTCTCAGACTCCAAAATGGGAGAGTGGCTATATTCGAGAGCACACAAAGCACCCAAGTATGAACAGCCAGTAGGCAAGGCTGGCATCTTTTCCTTTTTTTTTTTTTTTGGTAAGTAAGTATTTTGGATTAAGGGAGGAAAAAAAATTACAAAATTTATGTTTTATCTCCAAGTATCTTGACTTGGAGGTAAAACACAAAACGTTAGGGCATACCCCGAGCAACTGGTACATCAAAAAATACATTAATAAGCCTCTAGGAGGACAATTGCAACAGAAACATAAAATCTGTCAACTGTTCACAAGAGCAAACTCATAACAGCAAAAACAAGAGGCATCCTTGCAACCCCTCACCCCTGCATTTCTGGAAGGCTCAAGGGAAATAGCCCAGCTTCATGAGCAGCAGGCTCACAACCCCACACCAAGTTCACACAGCACCAGCCAAATTCAACACCCAAGTTTCTGCTGGCGGGTTCTATAATGAGCGACAAAACTGCACAAACAGATTCACAGCAGCCAATTCCAAAACTGCAGCAGCTTAGCTGAGCATCATCAGGAGGCAGCAGTAAACCAGCATAAAATTGGCAACGTGGTAACATCAGTCAGCCCACCACCACATATGCCCGCAGGGCAAAAGCGCTAATCAAAACGTCATGGACCAACAAAACGTTGCCCAGAAACAAAACCAGCCTCCTTGTGCACCCAACACTTTCAGAAGAATAGCTGGTTTCAAACAAGCCCTCACTTTAGGCAATATTAGCTGCTGATGTTGCAGGAGATGACACTTAAATGGGAAGTGTAACAAGAGATGGAAACAATGGAAATAGCAGGATTGGTAGCGCCGGCCATAAACAATACTGATCCAGCAGCACACCATCTATAGCCCCAGCTAACACACTCACTGCACGCATCCATCCGCATTCCCCTGCATCCAGGAATAGCGCTACCAGTAGCCAAACCACCACTAGCAGGGTAAGGCCAACGTCCAGTCAGAATCAAGAGCAAAAAACCAAACCATGCTCCATCAAATGACTACTGACAGAATGAAATCCCCTGCATCATAAGGAGCAAATGAAACCACACAGTCAAGGGCCAGCACTTCAAAAAGGCCAAGTCTCGTGCATAGGAGGCCCCCAACCCAACCCACACACTGGCATCTTTTTACTTACCAAAAAAAAAAAAAAACACTGGCATCTTTTCCTTTTTTTTTTTTGGTAAGTAAGTAATTTGAATTAATGGGAGAAAAAATTTACAAGTAATGGTTTATGTCCAAGTGTTTTTCCGACTTGGAGATAAACCAAAAGCGCTAGGGCATGACCCAAGCACATTGATACACCGAATGAAACCAACAGAGAACAAAATTGCTGGAAATCACTCAATACAACCAAACAGCTCCAACATCAGCAGAGCAATTCCTAAACAAAAAAATGCCAATCCATGGGCAGTACCAAAAAGGCAACAGGAAGATATCTAGTCACCATCACTCAGCATCCACGATGTGAATAAGAACCGGACAAGCTAGCTGCAACTTCAGACAGCAGCTACACCCAGTGCAGCAACCAGTTACAGCATCATATGGGCAAATTGAAGCATGCAAGCAAACGCACCTGCATACTCATCCCACGGGAATCAGTACACCATCATCAGCACGGCTGCAACTGCATCCAATTCATCCTCAGCCTTCCAAAATCTGCCATTCACCCTGCTACCTACTTCAGGGGCAGCAAAATTGGCAGAGCCACCAACTTCAGACTAGCTGCACACCAGTCTCATTTAGTGCAAATCTGTTTCAACTCCAAAACAATGCTTCAGAGTACAGGTCGTGACCAACCCCATCCACATCAAGGCAACTAGCATACCAAAATGCCTACCAAAAACCCACATCCATCTTTCTTCACTCAAAGATGGGATCCGCATCCTACTATCAACAGCAATACCAATTCAGGAACGCAAGACAGCAAGTTGTATACCCAACATATTCAGGAAACAAAGAGGCAGCAGGGTGAATCTATAATGAATCCACACACCCTCCACCACCACACTTACTCCAAACTCAATCCACACTCACTCCTGCAGGGTCTAAAGAATTAGGCCCAGCAGAGTCAGCAGCAGCAGAAGGGCTTCAAACACCCCAGCCACTTCCAAAACCAACCAGGGTCAAGCAAAGGGCCCCAAGCAATTAACTCAACCCATCAAAGGGATAATTCAATTATTGCACCATAAGCAGCACCATCAATGCCAGGGGCATTGAACCACCCATCACCAATAGGCAGTATCAGCAACTCCTAATGCAGAGGATGGACAAATTAGATCAGCAATCCCCCGGACAAACAGAAGGCATCAGTTAGCAAACCGCCAATCATAGCCAGTCTAAGACAATCCACATCAAGGCCGTCTGCATCCACTACCCCAATAGCAGGCAACAGATGCAACCGCCAATAAGCCATTCCTGGCAGCAGGCAGTGTAGAACACGCCAATGGGATCAGCCAACGCAGGATCATCATCCATTGCAGCCCAAGCAAAATTGTTGCAAAGCAACAACAGCAATAAACTGGCTGTAGAAGCCAGACAAAAGCAATCCGATGGACTGCAACACAAACTCACCACAATAAAGCAGCAAGCAGACCAGCACCACCTCAACAAGAAGAAATTTTAGCAACTAAAATATTCCGCAGCCAGCTACTCAGCCCTCAGCCAAATGATAAACACACGAGCTCCCCCAACCCAATCAACAAATAGGACCAGAGCAGCACCATATGAAATTCGGCTGCACTAATTCCTTCAAGATGAGACAGCAGCCCACAGAAAGGCACTAAAGCACTCCAGCAACTGCAGCCTCCAGATACAGCAGCCTCAATTTAAAGGAGCACCCCACAGAGACAACAACTAGCCAGGGCTCATCTCAACAGACAGCCACAGGAATCCAGAGGAAGTAGCTCCCGAAGCCACAAATATGAGAGAGACCAACAATTCGGTGCAGTCCAGACCATAAGCATCCAAGCCATTCTCCAAAAAATGGAAGCACAAGGAGAAATCCCCAACGCACCAGAAAGTTCAGAGGCATCCAAGAGGACCATGCTGGCACTTTAGAGCATCAGCCAAGCTTCGCGAAACCAGCACGACACGGCATCCCCCAAAACCGTCCACCAGAAGGGAACAACCAGGCATCGGCACCTCAGAGCCAGCACCCGGGCTTTCGAAAGCCCCATCCCAATCTGAATGGTAGAGACGAAACTAGATCAAAACCTAGGCGCAAACCGAGGAAAAAAGAAAACGAGGTGGAGAGAGATGCGAGGACTCAAAGTGAGCGCCATCGCACTCTCAGAGGCCATAGGGCCCCAGCCACTAATCTTCAACAGATGGAGAGCCTTCGCCCCAATCAGAAGGCGAAATAAGAAAACCAAATTCTCAGGCAACTTCGAAAGCTTCGAGGTCGCCGAGACCGACACCTCCAGAGCATGGGAACGGAAGGATGGAGATGGATAGCCGGGTGAGGGGGGGCCGGGCAAGCAACCGGAAGGCCGGCCATGGCAGGCACCGGAGCCGCCCGGCACCCAAGGCGGAAACGCCGATGATGACGCCCTGGGCAGTTCAAAATTCAAACGAATTTTGAAAATGTAGAGAGAAGCGAGAGCTTCTCTCTCTAGACGCCCAAACAAGAGCGGCAACTGGCATCCAGGAGCCAGGGGTTCCTATTTTCCATTTTTCCTCTTTTTTTTATATACCCCAACGAATCCGAGTCGGCCTAGAAACACCCCTATCAGGCACTAAGAGGGTCGTTAATTTAAGCCTCACAACATTGACCACCAAAGAGAAGTGTTGGGAAATGTCTTGGGTGAGGCTAGCTACACCCCGCCTTATGGCGCATTTGACGCCAGACAGTCGAGGAAAAAGGGCAATCAAAGAAAAGGTAATCATGACACTCCCTTCCGATGGAACAGAGTATACATGACGCAGGAATGTGAAGGTAATTGCCAATCCTATCGAGAGTGCTAAGCCTCTGGCGGATAGCCAGCCTGAGAATAAAAGTGTGAGCACGGATTGACATGGGGCCCCAGACAAGGCTAAACCACTCCACCACGCCTTTCGGATCTCGGAAAAACCCATAGGCAGATTTTGAAGAGTAAACCCCATTACGATCGGCAGTCCAAACCAAGAAACTGATCCCGTGAAGAGAGAGAAACTTTCTCTTCTCTCCTCGATTTCAAATTCGAATTCAATCCAGGCGCTCATCCCGTCTTCGGCGGCGCTGTTGCCGGCCGTGGCCGGGCATCCGGGGGTCTCCTTTGGCCCGCCCTCTGGCCTCACCTCCCTTGGTAATCCTTCTCCTTCGCTCTCTGTACAGCAATCGAAGGGGCTGGTCGAAGACTTCCCGCAGCTAAGGCGTTCGGAGGTCTCCCTATCTCTAGCTCCAGATGCTCATTTTCTGTCTTCCTTGAAATCCGATGGTCTCCGGAATGACCCTGTGCAGGATGGTGCTGCTCCTCCGTCTTGGGCGGACGTCACCATGAAAAAATCTGGTTCATCCTCTCTGCCTATATCTGGTTCTAGGTCGCGTTCTCTTCAGAGCCGGTGTGTTCGTCCATTTGACACCCTAAAATACTTCCCTCCTCATTCTCTCGACGGCGTCGATTCCCTATTTTCTCCTCCGGAGGAAGTTTCTCAGCAGAGTCGTGAGTTTTGGGGCTCCACTCTGGTTGGGTATTTCGTCGGTAAGCCTCCTCATTATTTGGCTGTTAGCTCCATTGCGAGTAGACTCTGGGCTAGATTTGGGATTAATCACGTTGCTTCAAATGGCAAGGGATTTTTCTTCTTCTGTTTCGATTCTGAGGCTCAAATGTCAGCTTGCTTGGCACACGGACCCTGGTCTTTCCAGAGGAAATCCTTATTCCTCAAACGTTGGTCTCCTGGAATGATCTTGAACAAGGAGTCCCTTAAGACTGTTCCAGTCTGGATTAGTCTCTTTAATGTTCAATTTGATTTTTGGACACCGCTGGGTTTGAGTTGGATCGCTAATCGTGTGGGGCATCCACTCTGCCTTGATCCACGAACCGCAAGAATTGATTATATGCACGCCGCAAGGTTGTGCGTGGAAGTGGATAGGGATGTAATCCTCCCTGATAAGATTAGGATTTCTATAGGATCCGAGATGTCTATATCGATAGTTGAGGTGGAGGTTACCTATCACTGGAAGACTAATGGTAGCTCGATGGACTGTAGTTCCATTCAGAGCTGCCCTGTTATGGTGGCAGAGGATCCGAAGGCCAAGCTAAAAATTCCTTCTCTACCACTGGTTTCTGAGGGTTGTGCGTCTGATGGTGGTTTTACCCCTTCGTTAACAACCCAACCTAAGTCTATCTCACCACTGAGGCTCAAACCTGGCCCATCCCCTTTACCTAATTCTGGCTCTGATGATGCTTCTTCTACCTTGAAGGAGGTGGCTTATGCCTCTAAAGATCTGGATTTAGTGAAGATGGAATCTAACCACGCTGACCAATCAGCCCATGAATCTGAGTTCTCTGGGGGTGTGGATGAACTCTCATCCATGAAGACTCTATCTGTTCTAGCTGAGGGGATTGAAGCAGATTCAGCTTTGGATGATGGCCCGATTGCTACTGAGTCCTCTGATGCCTCTGGCATCTCTACTGTGGATGTTGTGCCTCCGGATGGTAATGTTGATGTGTCCAGGGATCCACAATGTGCATTGGATGAGAATATTTCAATATCTGAATCTAATATGCAGCCGTCCAAGCCTAAGCTTGCTAATGGCGCTCACGCTGAGATTTGTGAGGGGCCTTCTGCAGAGAAGCCCTCTGCTGTTGTGGCTATCCCTGTGGTGGTAGTGGATGAGATGGTGTTGGCCCATACTTCATCACCTGTTAATGTTGCCCCTTATCCATTAGGTGAGACTGATCCTGATTATACCCCTGATTCTATTGCTCGGATTGCTCGGACTTACTGTTTGAACCAATTGGAATCCGCTGTCCGTCCTGATCCTGAGGATCTCAATCCTCCGGTTGATGGTTCTGTGGATCTAGCTGAGCTTGCAAACCAATCTATTCAGAGACCGGTCCCCGTCACTGGATTCCAGCTCGGATGTGAATTCTGAGCCGACAGCGGCTGATACCAAGGTATCTGGTAGTGAGTATCCTGTTGATGATGGTGTGGGTCATGGTTATGATGATCACCAACGATACATGGATGAGCCTTTTGCTAGGTAGGCTATAAACGGGTGGGAACGAGGGGTGGCTGACCGCAGATGGCGTAAATCTGCTTCTAGGAAAGCTCGGCGTTCTCACTCCTGATAAATGATGCAGTGGGTGCGGTGGGCTTGCTACCCCTGAAGGTTTTTCAGTGTGCATATTCTTTGCTGCTTCGGATTTGGCGGATTTTGAATCGGGGATCTGTTGTGTGATGCGGCCTTTGCTGTAATGAATTGGTTGAAGTTCTGGATTGGGAATGGCTCTCCTTGTCCATGGATTTCTCCCTGGTTTAATAGTATGTGAGGCATGCTGTTGTTTTGTGATTACCAAAGCGGCTTTAGCCTGGTGGTTAAAAGGAAAAAATCCCTCGTTCCCCACCCAGGTTCAATTCCCCGCGGCGGTATCAGTGGTACTGTGCCTCCCAAAAAATCTTTCGGGGTTTCTGGGTTATGGGGCCGCAATGCAGTGGGGCCAGTCACTTAAAAAAGCTTACCCTTAACACAGTTTTTTCTTACCAAAAAAAAAAAAAAGCTGTTGTTTTGTGATGCTTTTGCAGTATCGTTGCCAATTGGTATTTTCAGTGTACCTTTTTCCTGTTTTTGTTGGCCTGAGGCATCAATAGTTGCCTGGCCTGATGGTGTTGGCCGAGGGTTGGCATCTGACCTTGCTGGTATGGGCATGCACTCCGGATGAGTGGTGACTGACATCCTCTTGCTGCTGCTACTGAGTTGCATCACCAGGGTCAATGGGTCCTGATGGAAGAGTTACGGCCAGGCCGATCTTTGCTGAACTGCTGCCCTCTGGGAAGTCCTTCGTGACTAAGAGGCAAACTGCATTGGTTTTGCGCTAGATGGTGCTGCTGGCCTTGGTGCTGGAGCATTCTGCTGCCTTACGTGCTTTGTGCCTCTACCATGCCACTATTATTGAGGCTGAAGTTCGGCTTGCTTGAACTCCTTCGATCTTCCCCCAGTGGGGCCGCTTCGGTGGAAGGTGGAATTGCTGATTATGTTTATGCTATGCAGGCATCATCATGATCGCTGCTATGTTGTGGCTGCTGGAATCAAGTGTATTGCCATGGACTGGTTTTGTTTTTGGCTTTGCAGTGGGCTCCTGATGCCGTGAGTCTCCGTGCTGCTGGCTTGTGGTATTGGGCTGGTTGCTATATTAATTTGGCACGTGCTGGTCATGGAGTCGCAGTACATGGGTCGTGATGTATTATTTTTCTCTATAGATTTTGTAGAGCATTGGCCTCCTAGAGGTTGTTATGTACCTTTGGATGTACTAATTGCTCGGGGTATGCCCCAGCGGGTGATGTTTTATCCCCAAGTCAAAATACTTGGCGATAAAACATTGATACTGTAATTCTTTCTCCCATTAATCCAAAATACTTGCTTACAAAAAAAAAAGTCCAAACTACCACATCATTGCGAGCTGGATCAGGGAGACATGAAGGCATGTTATACAAAATCCTAGCAACCTTCATATCAAAAGGGTTTGGCCATTTCCAGTCTCCATTTCTGATGATTTCGTTGACCTTAGCATCTAAAGGCAATCCTGTGATACACCTAATTCTCTCGTTGAATCTTTCATGAAGTGGACTGAGAGGATGCCAATCTTCTCCAATAGATTCCATCCCGTCCTCCCTTCCGCCTCCAATCGTTGCCCCTGCCTCTCCTTCCCCTTGCTCCTCTCCCCCCTCTTCTCAAATCTTCTCTTGCGCAACCTTTCCCCCCTCTTCCCTCTCCCGCTAGGGTTTCAGGGGTTCCTTGTGTGGACTCTGGGTCTGTTGTTGTTGGCAAATCTGGTTGTGCGCTGTGCCCCTTAGTTTCTGGTGTTGAGACTCTCCCGGTTGAGTCTTGAGGTGATTCTATCCCTAAGTCGAACTTCATCCCTCCTTCGCTAGATGAGGCCTCGAAGTCAGCTACGCTGCCTTCTCCGTTGTGGGCCTCTATCGTCTGCCAGGATTCCAAGATTGCAGGTACTCAACTCAAATTTTTTCCTCCCCCTTCCTCGAATGGTAGAGTTATTGAACTCTCTCCCCTGCTGAAGTTATTCAGCAGGGTGAAGCCACACGGAGAAACTCTCTAGTGGGATATTTCTTTGAATCTCCCCTAAATTTCTATCTGGTTAATCACATTACCCGGAAGATCTGGGCAAAGTATGGGATCTCTCATGTTGCCGAGATGGAAAACGGGTTCTTTCTTTTTTGTTTCTCAAACGAACATCAGATGTTGTAGTTCAATGCATGTTGTTGGTAGAGAGAGGTGCTCTCCCCTCTCTCTAGATTTCAAAATTTGAATTTTGGAATTCGTTCAGATCAGCGGCGATCGGTTGTTCCGGGCTATCTCCATCGATGGTATGGCCGGAATCCTGGGGACCCCCCTTGGTCCTCCCCAGGTTTCCTTCTCCCCTAGTCCTCCCTCCGCGCCCTCTCTAAAGGATGTCCCCTCCTTCCCTCCTTTGCGCGACGATCCTTTGCTCGAGGTTTCCAGTCCTGACGCCGTTTTCCTTGCGAAAACTAAGGCAGTAGGTGTCGTTAGGAGCATCTCGCCTGTGCCAGCTGATCCCACCGGCTCTCAATCTGAAGTCTCCGGAACCTGTGGTTGCAGCTCGCCTCGCCCGTGCTCTAGGGTTGTTCGCGACTCTATTAACGCCCCTTCTGGTAGTGCATCCGAAATCCCTAGCTACGCTCAGCAATCGGCCAAATCCTGGGCTCGAATTGCTCAAGACAAAGGTAACCTTTCCTTTGCGCCCCTCAAATATTTTCCTCCTCCGTCTGAGGTTGGTCCTGACACCCCCATTCCTCCCTCGGCTGAGGTCCTGCATCAGAGTGCTGAATTTTGGGACTCTACTCTGGTGGGCTTCTTCATTGGAAAACCCCTCCATTTCTTGGCGGTTGACTCCTAGCTCAGAATATCTGGGCAAGATTCGGGCTTCGTCACATTGCTGCGAATGATAAAGGATTTTTCTTCTTTAGCTTTGACTCTTACTTACCAAAAAAAAAAAAGCTTTGACTCTGTTACCCAGATGTTAGCTTGCTTGGCTAAAGGCCCCTGGGTCTTCAGGAGGAATTCCCTTTTTCTTAAGAGATGGGCACCGGGTATGGTTTTGGATCAAGAATCCCTCATGTCCTTCCCCATTTGGATTTCTTTGGTCAATGTCCCAATTGAATTTTAAACCCCCCTGGGCCTAAGCTGGATAGCTAGCAGGATTGGTAAACCAATCCAATGTGACCCTAGGACTGCTAGGATGGACAATGTGAATGTTGCTAGGATCTGTATTGAGGTTGGCAGGGACGATCCTCTTCTTGACAAAATCCGGCTCTTGTCTGGTCCTGCTGGTTCTGCTAAGGTGGTGGAGGTTGAGATAGTCTACCACTTGAATCCCTTTCGATGCAATTCTACTCAACAAAGTAGAACTGGTGATGGTGGGGTTGGGAGCTCGATCCCATCCATGGACTCTCGCTCTGTTCATGCCATGGCTGCGGTTAAACATGTGACGACCCGACTTTTAATATTATCAAAAGCCATCGTCAATACTAATTCATATAACAAAAGATGAGCATAAATTTTTTTTTTCTTTTCTTTATTCACACCTGAGATGCATTCTAAAGATAAATAATTTCATAAATCCCAAAAAATGTCATGGAAACATTCTAACGTTCATAAGCAGCAGAAATCAAAATTACAAGTTCCCTCAAACAAAATAAACAAAACTCCAAAAAATCTGCTCCAGCCAGCAAAACCATAGGACTCTATTCGACTTCGTCCTCCATAAGCTTGTCATCTGAAAATTTACAAGAGTGAGCTTACAAAGCCCAGCAGGATACTTACATGCAGAAAACACAAGCATACAAATAATCAAAGTATAGAGCATAATAAAAATCATCATATCGTTTTTCTTGGTTCATATTCTTTTCATCTTGTCTTCATC